>PVJX010001137.1:0-179226 GCA_004027295.1 Dolichotis patagonum | reverse complement strand
GGGTCCAGGCAGCTCAGCAGCCCCTTTGAAATGTGGAGGCCGCCCTTGGACACCATCACAAATTCTGAAGACGGCACCTTCTCCTTTACTCTGCCTGTCTACTCTGGGCCTCTGTACTGGCTGACCCTTTGGCCTGGACACAGTTGCCTCTGGGTCCTCACAGCACAAGCCCCACCTCTCTCAAATCGGAGTGTCACTTCCTCCATGAAGCCTTCTCTGAACACGCCCTCACAAGGCAGCACCCTCCCTCCACCAGGTCACACTTAAGCCTTTGCCTTACTCTGTTCCATCTCCGCTTGCGAGCACTGCCTGGCCTCATCCATGTATTCACATGGGTCTGCTTTTATTGTCTTTGCCACTCACCTGTTGTAGTAAGAACGTCCTCTGCTGGACCCTCAGCACAGGCGATCATAGCCTTTCAATGAGAATTTTCTGAAAGAGTAAGCAGCAATGATAGGGACGGGGATGGTCATGCAAAGCCGCCTGGGCAAGAAAGGTGGCATCTGTGGTTGGGTGCAGGAGTTCAAAGGAACCCTTCCTCTCTCAAACTCACCACTCAGGTGACTCGGTCCCCCTCCGTGGAGAAGAGAAGAAGGATGAGTGGGAACCATCCTTCTCTCCCACAATGCACTGGGTTCTACCTTGTCTTAGACTCATCTCTGCATGATTGTCATCTCTGTCCTTATAATTTAAGTTGTGCCAAAACATGTGTCCCTTATTTTTTTCCTCAAACTTGATGCCCTGTATTTCTCGCTGCTCCCTGAGGTCCTCTCTGATTCTGTGAAGACAGCTTATGTGTCGCACACTTCTGTCTGCTCTCTTTTGGAGTTTCTCTCCTTACTGTGAGTTCTGGCAAAGCATCTCAGATTCACATACACATCATTGATCTGGATTTCTGCAACTCTGATTCTGCCCTTTTTTCACAAGGGTTCACTTTAATTCGGCTGTTCCAATACTGATTTCCTGCGGCTGCTTTCTTGTCCCCAGGGCAAGTTTGTGCTCACTTGCCTCGACCTTAGCCTCTCCTTTGCAAGGTCTTTCTACTCCTTCCCCACGGGTTTTGTCTTCTTGCATGGTCTACTAAACTTTTCTTTTGGTTGCTAGAATAAGTCATTTTCAGAAGTGCATCTTTTCTTTCAAATTTACGAGCATTTCATTCACTCACTCAGCAATGCAGCTCATCGACTACTTGGCTGTTGTTGAGCACGGAGTCAGGTCTTTGGAGCAACGCGAAGGTCAGCAGGTTTGTGTCTCCAAAAGTAGTAGACTCAAGTCAGAAAAGTAAGCAGCTAAAGGGGTGATTTTATTTGTGGCAGGTCCCATGAACATGTGTATTGTGTTATCAGAGCATCTAGTAGGGACACAGAGCCTTGTTTAGAGCAGAAGTGGAGCGGGAAAGAAGATGTGACAGTCTCCTATTTCTTCCAACCCACTGTGGAGTTTTTCCCTTCAGTCAGTCTCAGTGATCCATGATTGATCCAGGACTCTTGCGAGTGACAGATAGAATATTGAGCTCCCCATAGTTCTTGTCACTGTCCACCTGAGCATCATTCCAGTCCTTTCAGATCTCCTAGCAGATGACGGGCAGACATGCACAGCATCTGCCCAGTCCGTAGCGTGGAGTTAAGAGTGGTTTCATGCCTGTGCACTGACATTAGGTAAAGTCCTCTGTCCCCACTGTCTCATCTCTGACATCCTGAACTCATCTGTGCTGTCCAGATAAAACCAAAATCAGGTAGGCATTGCTTGTAGACATTTTTGGGAGGGCATCAGTGCCTAGTGCACAATTCTAGCACATAATCCCTCCCAGGGCAGTTAGTATGCAGAGTTTACGGGAAACTACAAAAATCATGGTGCCCGTCCACTGCTCTGTCGTCACTGGTAGAAGCAACCTGAGTGATGCAGGGAGGCAGAAAAGCTGAGGAGATGCCCCTGCAGTGCATCCACTAGAACAAACTGTCCAGAGCACCACCCCGGTAAATCAGAGCCTCAGGAAAGGAAAATAAAAATTCGTTTCTCAAAGGAGAAACGAAGTACAGGCTAGGGGAGAAGGGGCGTACGGCAAGGTTTGAAGGAGTTCAGATAAATATTTAAACTTGTTAAGAATTACGAGTCTCTTGGAATGGTATGCATCATTAATTCCCAGGCAGGCAGGTTAACAGTGAGTTGGCCTCTTGAATTATTCTTTTAATGGAGTTCCCAGGTTAAAGTAGATTTCATTTAAGGTCAATCAATAGGTAATTTTATTCAGGCTTGGTGATTAAAAAGCAAATCATAAAGAAGTCCTGTGACAGTAATCATTTTGGCAGAATTAGACCTTCCTTTCAACCTGGAACAGATTGGGTGAAGGCGACAACATAGATTAAGGGAGGGGCCCCCGGCCTTATTTCTGTCACCCCAAGTGAGTGTAACTCCTCCCCCACCCTGTTAGCCAGATGGGTCAGCCTGTGTCCCTAGGCAAAAAGAAGAAATTCAGACTTCTTTCTTTTCTGGTACATGAGACACATTGGAATAATTCAAATGAACAGTGTAGATCCAGTTTATTTCTCGAATTCCCAATGATCAGTCACAGTGAATTAGAATGAGTCAGAATTTTCATTTGACAGAAGTGATTATATTAGGCTCCTGTGTCTCAGGGTCCCTCCAGCCCTGCCGGCCGCCCTGCTTCTTTATTAGAGATAGCCTCGGGAAATCAGAAGAAAATGAGAGCCCAGGATCATGTATCTCAGTGATCCACCGTTGACTTTGTTAGGAAATTAGGGGTAGACATAGGTCTCCAGAAAATGAAATTGCCTTCGGGTCTTGAAGATGGATTCAAAGTGCTTTCGAAGTGCATCCAGGAATTACAACATTGGAAGGAAAAGGGGTTTCCTTTCCCCCCATTTATCCTCAGGGAGTCACAGGAACCAACATTCTTTTGCTGAATTGTGAGTCCTTAGGAGTGAGATATCATGTCTTTCTTTCCTTATATATATTTTTCTTTTCTGAATAGTGCAGGACTTTTTCTAAAAGTATGTTTTACCTGATCCAGCATTTTGAGTTTATTAGACGAGCTTTTCTAAGACTTGCTATTTATTTTCACAGTCTGGCTTCTCACCAAGTCCAGAGAATGAAGAAGAAAGATCCTTGTTGCCGTGTGGTTATTTTTAATAAATTGGGCTTTAAAGGGGGCTGCTGGTTGCCAATTCACACGCACACAATGGAACTCTGCAGTAGTTTCCACACTAAAAAAGAAAAATCCCTGCTGTGAATCTAAAGGAAAAAAAGCCTCAAATCTATCCTTGTTGCTTATCAAGAATCAAAATAGGAAGCAGGAATGTTTGCAACAATGCAGAAACTGTACTAAGGAATGTGAAATTTCAATGAGGGAAGAGAACCCATCAGGTCTCGTTGGGGGGAAGTGTACGCATGTGAATATATTTTTCAGATTGATATTCATAGGCAAGAAAGTAATGATGTTAGGCAGCTAAAGTCTTGATCTAATTGTTATTTTCCTAAAGGCCAGGGAGAAATTAGGTATTTCCTTTGGAGATGAGAATATCTTCTTGAAAGACTTTAATTATTATTGCCTTGAAGAGGTTCGGGATCGCTTTTGGATACATTTATTAAAATGATAAATGAAGAACAGTGACAGAGAAAAAAAAGCCTGATTTCCAATTCCCCTGAAATTTTCAGCTCTCTAGCAGCTTGGTAGTGACTTTAAGAATGGCACTCGACTCTCTAAATCATTCTGAAGCGGCTCTTTGGAGCTGAGACCCACGCGAAAGTGTGTGTGCCTAAGTGTAAAACACACCCATCCACACTCGTAAACATCATAGAGTCAGCATTTGAGAGGTGCGGCAAGTGGGCTGGAATCCAAACCCTGAAACGAAGGGAAAGCTACTGAAATACCAGTGTGTGACTCTGTAGAATTACTGGCTTTCTTTCCTTGCACTGATTTTAGACCTTGACAGCTGAGAAGTACATCTTTATCATTCTTCTTGCCTAGCAGAAAGTATTATATATACTTGAATACAGCATTGTGTTTTATTTTCCAGCTCTGCCGAGATTCAATCTATAGGTATTGACTATCCACCAAAAGAACCCTGGACTATTACAGTGTATGCACAAAGGAGGTAGAGAAAAACTGTAAACCACATTCTCTATTCAACTCTGACAGCGGTAAAACCTCAGCCCCGCCCCTTTCTCTCTGGGATTCTGACTATTAAGCAGAGACACAGAGAGAAAGTTAAATTGAATCTCCATTATGAGAGATATAAGTGAATGAATGCTTTTATTGCATTTATGGAGTTTGGTCTTTTATAAGATTTACTTAATTCTGTTACTAAAGAGAAAATTCTTTTCTTTCTAAATTCAGCTATAAGAGCCTAAAGAGGTTTGACTAGTGGCAAACTGCAATAAATCATTTTAAAGGGGAAAACATTTTCACAAAAGTAAATCAGAGTCATTTCACTCCCTTAGAACTTGAGTTTCCATTACTTTCAGGAGGTTTTCAACTTCAAGATGAATAGACTAATTGGAAAGTAATTTATTTGAATTCAAAGTTGGCCATATGAGTGAGTACAGAATTTTAAAACAGAGCACAATAATAAGAAATTTAATAGTGCTTATGGTGATGGCTTTTACCATTCAGCCTGTGAGGATCTAGGATTTAGATGATCAGATTGCCAAGAGAACTGAGGGTCCAAAATGCCTAGAGGATTAGGGGTTAGATTCCAAAACACCCAATGAATCAACAGAGTGTCCTCCTGTCTCCTGGGGACTGTTGTGTGCCTGACCCACGGATGATGGAATTTAGCATCTGCCATGTAAAAGAAAAGTGGTCAGAAGCCATCATGAGAAAGATGCTGTGTTCATCCTTTGCCCAAAGAACCGCATCATATTTTAGTGGCTTCCTATTAGCTTCCAGTTAAAACCCGAATGTTGTAGCTGGCCCTCATTTCTTCTAATAGTATGCTCAGTCTCCCTTGTCTGTACTTTTACAAGGAGCTTCTTCCAATGTTTCATGTTCATGCCCAAGACTCAGTCAAAGGTTCTTTCTTTAGAATCCTTCCCTGACCTCACTGACTGATCTCTTCCCATAGCACCTTGTACTCACAGGACATCATCCATGGTGAATCCCGGGGGTACCTTCACCCCCCCCCCACTCAGTCATGAGCTCCCAGCTCAAGGCCCAATGGCTCCATCTCTGTATTTCTCCTGTGGGCTGAATGCTGCCTACTTGCCAGCTGAGACCCATTCTGCACCCCACTCCTGCCAGCTCCAGACATGGCTGGAGCTCTGTGGGGTGAACAGTCCTACCTCTGTAGTCGGGTTAGGTTCATGAGCTATTGGCTGTATTTTCTGAAACTCAAACATGCCAAATTGGACTATGTGGTCTGGCTCCTGGCTGGGAAGGTGCAGATAAAGAATTGAAGGTAGAAGATGGGAATTCATTCTCCTGGCTCCCCCTCTCTGCCGTGGATTGGCCAAGGCTCTAGCTGAGTCCCGTGCTCCAGTGAGGAATCCCTCTTTCACAGCTCTCCTGGGGTCTAGGGACTGAGGTTTCCTCTTCCCACTACTGTCTGTCATCATGCTTTGTCAACCCTCATTGGCTTCCTTGACCCCTTCACAGCATGACAAAAGTCCCTTCCTTAAATTCTCAGCAAGTAACCATTGCTGTCGGCCAAGATCCTGACCAATCTGTCACCAAGAGAGTCCCCAGCAAATCATAGGAATCCGTAAATACTTGATGAATATATTTAATAAAACTAGGCTCTTCCCATGATGCATTAGGTGGCTAGAGTTCAGAGCCCCTCCTCTGGCTCTGGCAGGTTGTGTGAGTTTAGGGGAGCCTTGGAACCCCTCAATTTTTGGAGGCCCCTTCCACAGTCCTCTCCCTTGCTTCTGCAGTGGGTGCTCACTGCCATCCCCCATCCAGTCCGGGGAGGAAGGAGGCCACCTCGAGGCCCTGCCTTGGGATGATGCCTCCTGTGTGTAGAGTATGCCTAGCCTCCTCTCTGTGAAGAGCCTGGAGGCCAGGGAACTGCACAGGCGGTATTTCTGAATAACAATGGTGCATTGCTCCATTACTGATTGTTCTGCAGTCTAACTGGGTTAACCGGGTGCTCATCCTAGGCTCCTCCATCTTATTCCTCCAAAGCTAACCCCAAGCTTTGAAAAGGGAAAGGTCCTGAAGGCAGGAAGGAATCCTTTAATTTAATATGAAGTCGTGCAGCTCCCAGCCAATTACATTTTTATTTCTTTTTGAGCACTGCAAATGGATCACGGCAACAGGCCTGGCAGTTACCCTAACTTGGGCCCCAGGTAGCTCCCATCCCCATCTCATCCTTTCCAGCCAGTCTTGAAGGCTTTGCAGACTGAGGCAGCTACTCACCCGGTCCCCAGGGCCTGTGCTGCTCCTGGGCTGGCTCCTCCAGCAGGCAGTAGCCAGGCCACTGCTTTCTTCAAGGCACATGGAAATGTTTTAAATTAAATTTCCTTTCAACTCAGAAGAAAAAGTGAACAGATGCTGAGGACTATATAATCACGAGTCCAACTGTATTACACACCTCTATGTCAGTGGAGCTGTGAAATACAAAGGCCACAAAGAGAAAAGCACTGAGGACCCACAAATCAGATGCTACTCTGTTTTGTAAAGCACCAGCCCTGAAGATACTAGTCGGGTGCAGAGAATCGGGGAGCCTACAGACCACACGCTCCCTGGGAACTCATATCCCACACTGGCCTTGCATCCCAGGAGGGAGGAATTGGTGTCACTTCTGAAACCCAGCAAGTCCCAGATTTATACAAGTACAGAAAAGTTGCAAAAATACCAATCTTAAATTTATTTGTTTTCATTCTCTTTTGAGCCTAGACAACATCTCAAAACTTAAATAGTACAACGTGGTATTATTTTTATAATCCCCCCCTGAGAAATGTAGGGCTATAAATGCATGTGTTTAAAAAGAAGCAAGATCACAAATCAATAACCTAAACCTCCACCTAAAGAAGTTAGGTACACAAGAACAAAATAAGTCCAAAGCAAGCTAAAGGAAGGAACTAAAGATCAGAACAGAAATAAATGAAAGAAGGACTAGAAAAACAATAGAGAAAAATCAAAGAAATCTTGGTTCTTTGAGATCAACAAAATTGACATTTAATGAGAGAGACAGACAGACAGAGAAATAGACAGGCACGCAACAGACTCTAGATACTAAATTCAGAAATAAAATAGTAGATATGACTACATGTATCTTACAAAAATGTAAATTTAAAAATCACAGCAGGTAATAAGGGAATCCTGTGAAGAGTTGAGTGCCAGCAAATCATATTACCTAGATGAAATGTACAAACTCCTGGAAGACACAGACTAGAGAAAGTGTCTCAAGAAAAAATGTATCTGACTAGACCTAAAACAAATAGACACAAAAATCTAATCCAAAACTTTCCAAGGAGAAAAGCTCAGATGTTTTCATTGGTTAATTCTAGCAAGTATATAGTTTTAGTTTTTTTTTTTCTTCTTCTTCTTTTTCCTTGAAATAAAATGGCCACTACTAACTGAGAAAGAAAGAGGAAAGAAAGAAAAAGAAAGAAAGAAAGAAAGAAAGAAAGAAAGAAAGAAAGAAAGAAGAAAGAAAGAAAGAAAGAAAGAAAGAAAGAAAGAAAGAAAGAAAATATCAGTTCTTCACAAATTTTTCCTAAAATCAGAAAAGGAGTGAATACTTCTCCACTCATTTTATGATGGTAGTATTAAGCTAATCCCCAAATGAGACAAAAACATGACAAGTAAACCACAGGTATACCATCTGAATAGAGACACATATCCTCAATAAAACACTAGCAAACTAAATCCAATGAAACTGTATGTCAAAAGACTGCATATGCCATGAGTAATGGGATTTACCCCAAGAATGCAAGGTTAGTTTAACATACAAAAAAAATCAATCAATGTAATAACCACATTAATTGGATAAAAAATCCAAACCACACAATCATCTCAACAGATGCAGAAAAGGCATTTGAGAAAATCAACCACTTTCACTAAAAAAACACTCAATAAATTGAGAAAAGAAGGAAACTTTTAAAACTTGATGAAGGTAACACAAAAACTCATAACTAACATCATAGTTAATGACAACATAGTTTCTGTCACAAGATCAGCAATAAAACAAGGACGTCTACCGTTACCACTCCCACTCAGCCTTGTATTGGAGGTTGCAGCCAGGGCAGCTGGGCAAGAAGAAGAAAATAAAAGCATCTAGAGTAGAAAAGTAGAACTACAATACATGCAGATGCAGTAATCTTGTGTATAGAAAATCCTGAAGAATATTAATACACGTGTATACATGCAACCCACACAACTATCAGAATTAATAAATGAGTTCAATAAGGTTGCAGATAGAAGATTAATGTGTGGAAACCAATTGTATTTCTATGTGCTAGCAATGAACATTGCAGGAAGGAAATGAGGAAAACAATTCCTTTTAGGTTAGAATAAAATAGAAATGAAGCTGACAAAGTATAAGGCCTGCTACACTAAAAACTATAAAACATATTTTTAATCAAATAAAGTTAAAATACATGGAAATACAATTCCCTAGTTACCGGTCAGAAGACTTAATATTGTTAAGAGGCAATACTTTCCAAACATTTGTACAGATTCAACCCAGCCCCTACCAAAATCTCATCTATGGTCAAGCTAAACAATGGACTACTACTCAGTCATAAAAAGGAATGAGGTACATCATATGTAAACTTGGAAAACATTATGCAGAGTAAAAGAAGTCAGTTACAAAAGGCCTCATATTTTACAATTCTATTTATAGGCACTATTCCTAAGGCAAATCCATAGAAACAGGAAGAAGGTTAACAGTTCCAGAGACTAGGAGAGGGGAGACTGGAGAGTGAGTACTAATGGAGACATGTTTTTTTAGGGAATGATGAAAAAGTTCTGAAATTATGTAGAAGTGATGGCTGCACAGTTCTATGAACGTACTAAGAACCACTGAATTGTAGATTTGAAAAAAAGCAAATCGTATAGTATGTGAATTCTGTTAGTCCTCAATTCCTCCCCCCACCCCAGAAATGCCTGTTGGGGCTATGTTGTGTAATCTGTGCTCTTCTTCTCCATCCCACCATGATTCTCCCCTGCTAACTGTAACTTTCTATACTGGAGAGTCTAGCATGTTCATTCATTCATTCCTACCACAGTAAATGAGTCATGTTCTGTGTTGGGGCCCGAGGGAACAAATTGGAATAAGCTAGACCAATCTGGTTAATGCCTATTTTAGTCATTTTTCCTGTTACTGAGACAAATACCCAACACCCAAAGTTAAAGGGATGAAAGGTTTATTTAGCTCACCGTTTGTAGAGGTTTCAGTCCATAATTGGCTGGCTCCAAGGCAGGGTGGATTGGCAGAAGAAAACAGTTCATGGAAGGCAGATTGTGGTAAAGCAACAGGGAAGAGAGAGAAGGAACAAATCTCTTTCTGTCACTTACATTGTATGCAGGCTACTCGCTCTAGGGTGGTTATAGCATTCATACCCTTAATTACAGCATTGGACCATGAATTAAGCACAAACTCTAGATTCAGCCGTCTCTGAAATCCTGTCCCCCATGACTGCATGTGACTTTAGGGGGATATCAAGATACAAATCATAACACTGCCCTCAGAGAGCTTACAGTCCAATGCATAAGCTCTTAGAACCAAATTCAGAATTTCTGTGTTTTAGACTGTCTTTTGTGGAGTGGGTGGGGATGTAGAAGAGGTACAGGAACAACTAGCTTGTCTGATTAGAGTCCTGCATTAGGATATCTGACAAACACTATCAAATTGTAACCTGTTGGCAAAAGATCAGCTCACCAGGTTTACCTTTTGTACTTCCTACCTTGGAGTTGAGTGCTCTTGAATTGTGAGGAGAAGACCCCCAGTACCCGCTGTGCCTCCTGGCATGTTCTGGTCACTGCAATGGTCACAGCACTCCTGTGAGGCGGGTCGCTGTGGCAACTGAGGTGAAATGGCCAGTGTTGCCAGACCCTGTGTGCTGATACTGAGGGAGCTTTTCCAAGCTCCATCTTGTTCCGTCTACCCAGTGACTTTATGAAGCCTGTTTTATAGAGCCCTTCCGAGAGAGTTGCCCAATGAGACAGTTAATGAATTGAGCAGCCACCTGCTTCCCAACCCATGAGCATTCTCCTCCCGGGCTGCTTTCTGGTTCTGCCTTCAGAATACCTAAATGTCTTCAGATCCCAAGGAATGAGTCTCTACTGCAGGCTCACAGGTCCTGGGGCAGATGGGTAGAACACTAGGTAGGGGTTCATAGTTCTCACTTCTGTACCCACCAGCTGTGTGTTCTTACCTCCACTATCTCCTCTAGAAATGGGTCAATGACAATGCAAAGCTCAGAGAGGAGAGATGGAGATGACCGAGCTGATTGTGTAAAGTGCTGAGTGCAGATTATACTAGATGGTTAGTAAACACAAGGCCCTCCCTCATCAAACTGCACAGAGCTAACAGCAAAGACACCAAGTCTGCCAGCTGATCAACTCACCAGATTCCCAGGACCACACAGGGCAAGCACCATCCCCCATATCCAAATTTCCTAGCTCCTTACACAAGCAGACAAGAGTGATTGTTCTCATATTACAGATGTAAATTTAAGGACAGTATCATGAACACTAAGATGCAAGCAAGATTTGACAGATCTATGCCAACATCCTCATCTTAGAGCCAGGACTCATGCATTCCCCAGGTCTTGGAATGGTGCCTTTCTCCAAGAGCTTTTCTCACCAAGGTCTGATCACATCATAGCATCTGAACAAGTCCAGTGCTTAGAGATGAGTGTGATCTGGAATAAAAGGATGAGGCATGTCAGGCACCAGAGTGCAAAGTATTTGAGGGCCATAGCTCTTGGGGTGTGCCTTCAAGTTCAAGGCCAGCATCTGAGGCTAACTTTCTACTCTACTCATTCCAGGACCTGATTCATTGCCAGTCAGGAAACACCAGAATACCTTGTCCCCATGCAGACACAGTGTCACAGTTTGCATATGTTGTGGACCAAATTCCCATGCCATTGGACTACGAGATAGAAAGAAACTTGGGGGCAGAGTAGAAGGAAGTCAGTGCTGAGTCTGGTAGAATTCTAAGGGTGGTACTGGCCAAATTCACCATTAATTTAAAGCTGGAAGAGATGGAAGTTAAGTTGGAAGGCCGATGGCCTCGAGTTAGAAAAGATAGGGCAACTCACAGAAGCAAGCACAGCTAACATAATGAGGATTAATGGCAAGTGTTTTGCTTGTGGGGAAAGAAGCCACTGAGTAAGCATTTGCAACAAGCAAGTTCTAACCGGAAACTGAATTCAGAAGGGAAGCCAGAGAAGTAATATGGAGGGAGGATGTGACCAGCTCCTGTACCAAAGAAACATGATCTAGGAAGAAAAATGTGTGGGAATAAAAACTTGTCATAGGCAAAAGCCTTGTGCAGGGAAGAGGCTTCAGCACCCACCTTCCTGTCAAAGCACCAAACTAATGATCATCAGGGCAGCTTTGAAAAATCTGAGGGTTCTTTGTGAACATCTGTCTCATGATCTTCTGCCTGACGGCCAAGCTTCAGGGCAGCGAGACATCCGCAAAGAAGGGTCTTATGTGCTTCTTGAATTCACTGGAAATCTTTGGGTTACAAGTGAGAGAAGGCTTTGAAACAGAATGAGCAGAAAAGAGGTCTCAGTAGAAGATTTCCCAGCGTCTCTCAGGATGTAAAGGCAGTGAGAAGTTGAGTTTCAGGACCCCAATATCACCAGTTACAGCGGCTCAGTGAGGAACGCAGTATGTCTTCTCTTTCCTCCCCTTTCTGATTCTCTCTATATAAAATGCTCTCTTTGTTTTGCTACCCACCTAGTGAGAAATGGTCACCTCTAATAGCTCCCCACTTTAAGTCTGTCTACTTTCGAGAACAGCCTTACTGATGGAAATCTCTTGGTCCCATTTGCTAATTCCAGGCTTGGATCGGAAGCCACTCCGCACCAATCAATATGGTTGGGAGGGCGGGTCTAATTATGGCTTCTCCCCCTTTAAGGAAGTGGCTGGAGAGATGTGAAGAAGGTCCTGGAGACAAGCTCTGTCTCAGGCCAGCCAATGGGAGTCTGCTGTACTTGTTATCTCTAAGGCATGTGACCTCTTCCACAGTTTCATGATGATGCTGGCTAAAGGAAAAACAAACAAACAAACAAAATAGGAACCTGAACAATCAGAAGTGAACTAGGGTTGAAGACATGATATGCTCAGTAAGCTAGACACAAAAGGACATATACTCTATGATTCCACGTATAAGAGATACCTGTAACTGTTCATTTATAATCAACAAACAGAACAGTAGTGGCAAGGGGGCTTGCTGGGATGGGGTAGGGCGAGATGAGGGAGGAGTTATTTTATAGGTGCAGAGTTTCAGTTTTGGGTGATGAAGTTCTGGCGATCGGTGGTGGTGATGGTCACACAACAATGTGAACGCACCTAATGCCACACTTGAAACCAATTAGACTGGTACATTCGATGTCATGTGTATTTTAGCCCAATAAATCCCAAGCAATGCTGTGCGTTAGGGGACCCCTCAGAGGGCAGACCACAGCAATAACACAGCTTATTGTTTCCTGTATCTGGGTCTCTCAGGAGACCATCCCTCTTCTCCTTTACCACAGGAACTCCTGGTCCTTGAGGTGCACCTGGTATAACCTGCCCTTGTTAAGCCCTGTTGTCCTCCCTCCCTCCCTTTGTTTCTATGGCATTGCGGTGCTGTTACTCCGTATCACGTGCCGTAACCATATTTATAAGTTCATCTCCCGCACCAGCCTGCCAGCTGCAGAGCAGAACAGTGAATACAACATGGGGGTTCTCTGGGAGGCAGAACCTAGAGCCCCAAACCACGGTGCTACCACTCGCTCACCACATGAGCAACCTCGGAGAAATTACATTCTCTGCCTCGATGTCTTCCGCTGCAGACCTGGGGATAAGGACCATGTTTACTTGTATGGCTGCTCTGAAGACTGAGCGGGGAAACCCAAATCTAGCACGGTGCATGTTCCTGACCCATAAGGGTTCAGTAAATTGTGCCTCCTGTTAGCATCACACACTGCAGAACATTGCATCGGGCACAATGTGGCAACTCCGTGATGAACAATAGAGGTAAAGAAATAAAATTGTGCCTGTGTATAAACATCGTCAGTCATGACCAAAGTAAGCAGAAATAAGATTAAATAGGAAAAGACACACTGGATGCCTGCTAGACTTCACAGGGGCCTCCGTTTTGCAAAGGAACTTTATATTATTGTTTTGAGAGGTGAGTTAGGAAGTACTGGGCCAAGCCCTATCGACAACATCAGGGAAGGTCACCTAGCTGTCCCATGAAGTCACATCTGCACAAACATGGCACCCAGAGCATCCTTTCCTGCACGTAGGCTTTCCTCCCACTTAGCTGCTATATCCCTTGGTTGTGGAGCACAGATTGGCACTTAAATATGTACACTGCATTTAGATTTCCCCAGAGAAAGAGATCAATGAAAGCCAGGTTTATTTGCAGAGCATGAGTTTAATTGTGGGCGAGGTCCTCATTTTTAGCAAGCGGTCCCTTGTTTTCTGGACCATGCTGTGCACCGCTTGTTTTCATTTTGAACCATTCTGACTTTGGGGCCTGTTAACAATGCTGAACAGAATTCTCCTACAGGAGAACGGGGGCTTTGTTTCCTATCACTAACGTCCATCTTGGTGGAATGACTTACAACAGCTGCTGTGAGAAGTGAAATCTGATAGAAACAGAGTCTGCATAGATATAAACACAAACATTAGTTTCTATGGAAACAAAAGTTACACGGCAGTGGCTGCAAGGCCTAAGAGCCTTTATTTCAAGAATCAAATGCTAAATATATAGTCAGTGCATCCGCCAGGGATCACACCAGAAAGCACGGAATTCTTTTTGAGAATGAAACAGAGCGCATAGAAGATTTTGGCTCAAATGGTCACTACCTATCAGAATGGATATGAGGGAGGGCGATCTTTTCAGCCCCAAATTGAAACCATATTTCTTTCCTTAATTGAAAGCCTTGAGGCAATGAACAGAGCTTTGATGGAACTCAGTCAACAGCCACGTCCACGGGCACTTCACTCTGGTGTCCAATAAAAGCTCTGAAGGCCTGATAAATGTTTGAAGCCCCAGTACTCAGGGAAAAATGTTCCAAAGTCTGCCTTCAAATGCATCTGATCCCCATGACCTTAGTACTGTGAGTCCTGCAGGGATGTCCACCTCCCTGCCCTCCTGGTCATTGAAAGAGTCACTGAAGTGGTCATTATTCCTCAGGCTGAAAGACTTTAAATGACACTGGAAATATCACCCTTGGAGAGCCCAGTGATGTTAATGCAAAACCATCAGGTTGGACAGGGAGAGACGAACACAGATTCCACGCTGGACATGTTGAACTTTAAGTGTCCCTGAGACAGCCAAGAGCCAGCACAATGGTTCCAGCGGCTGCCGCTGCATAATGAGTTGTGTCTTAAAGGAAACTTTCCACTTGTCCCACAGATCATTCTATAGCTCTGGAATTCAGTAAGTTATGGGGAGAATAGCTTGTCTCGGTTTCCTGTCCAGGACTCCACTGAGAAGATAAAACACCTGGAGGAGACGTGTGTCCAGGTGATGGGATGACAGGGGCTGGGGACACTCAGGAGTGCTACCTGTCTGAAAATTAGGGTAGTGGAAGGTGGTAATAGCCTCTGGCCTTCCTGAAGGCAATTCCAACCCCAATGAAGGAGGTCTTCATACAAGGAAGAAAAGAATGGTTTGGGCCACCCTCTTCCATATTCCCAACAGATATCCGTAATAATACACAAATAACAGAACAGTCACAGCTCCTGAATTCTCTATTTACTACCTTCCAGCCACAATTATAAGCTTTTACCGTGGGTTATCTTGCTGAGAGCTTCCAGCAAAGCAACAGGTCACTATTATTCTCCTGTTCTTGGTTGTGCAGAACGCAAAGCTCAGAGGGCAAAACCACCTGTCCAAGTTTAAACTCAAACCCACCTCCTGCAGAATCCACTTTCTTACCCCACTTCCTCAATGCCACAGTGCAATCAGGGGCAGCTCTGCCAAGGGTGGACCAGCCTGAAAACACACCTGTATGAGAGGTGAGATATTCACACTTAGGTATTAGGCTGGGTGTGAAGAAAGGAGATAGAAATTCTTCCACTATACTAGTTTGGATTATTCTGGTAGGTGGAAGTTTTTTTTAAAAAACATATAAAAGGACAAAATTATAGACCAGGAGAGGCAGAGACATGGGTGTTATTTTAGATATTTCGAATTTCAGGTGCCTCGAGACAGTCAAGGAGAGATGGCCCACCTTTTCCAGTTACTATAGTTGTGTGACAAGTTATTCCCGTACTTAGTGGTTTAAAAGGGCCCTTTCATTATGTTCTTGGGTGCTATGGGGCAGGAAATCAGACAAGACATAGTGTGACTACCAGACTCAGCTTTGTAAAGTCTAGGACCTCAGCTGAGAAGATGCAACCTATGGAGGTGATTCACAGCTGAGTGATTTGATGACTGTGGGTTGGAGATCACTGGATATGCCCCATGCCTAATGGCTAATGCTGGCTGGGACCTTGCTTGGGACTGTCAACTGGAACACCAAGCATGTGGTCACGTCAGATGCCTTGGGCTTCCTCACAGCATGGCAGCCTCATAGTGATCACATTTACTCTACACCAGGTTGCCAAATAATAAGTAAGACTTTTTATGACCCAGACTCAAAAGTCAGCGACAGTTCCACTTCTACAGTATTTTTTTAATGACAAGTAAGTTATTAAAGCCATCCTGGATCCAAGGAGAAGAAACGTTCCTCCAGCTCTCAAGGCAAGGATGAGAACTTCTGGGTATGCTTCAATACTGCATACCAGAGTTAAAAATATAAAATAAGCTACAGATGTGCTTGAAGACTTTATTAAAACAACCTCAAACTTTAAAAGAAAATCCTCTACTAGATGAATAATGACTTGTGACCACATTGGAACAGGAACCTAGTAATCGCCTGGTTCCAATAGTTCTCTTCACTTGCCAGTAAACCTATAGGATATCCATGGTTACCATCAAAGGAGGGATTAAAGGACCCAAGTGTCCAGCATGCATCATCATGCATTTATGGAGAGCAGTTAAAGTCCAGTATAAGTGTAATTATTTTAGACCTCTGCCATTCTCACTGCGTAGTTTGAGAATATCTTGGCCATAATAGTTACTATGGTAACAGCAACATCTGTATCGCAGCCAGCCTGGTGGATATTTAAGGAGCGGAACTTGATCAGACAGAAACAGATCCCATCCTGGACACAAGCAGGAGAGCCTTTCCAGGCTCAACATTTGCCTGTCCTCTCCTAAGAAGGCACAAAGCACAGCTGTGCAATGGGGCTAATTGGAACCAGTCGAGATTTGGTGCAAAGCTCATAGGGAATAGGTTAGCAAGGCAGTGAAAAAGGAGAGATACATCGTGTTAGCAGGGAGATAACCACAGCACGTGAAGGGTGGAAATAGCCTCTGAAACATAGTGTGCCATGAAGAGATTCTGGACAGCCCTAGATTATGTGGGAATTCAGCTATTGCTGTTAAAGCTAGCTGTGCACAAGCCCTATGCTATCATTTATATGTATCATTGCATTTCATTTTATACTAGAGTCCTACAAGTGTGGTATAACTACCACTGTGTGATTATCTATACACATGGAAATAGAGGCTAAGAGAAGAAGTGCTTTAGCTAGTCAAAGCTGGGATTCGAGTTCAGATCATTCTGTGGCCCAGGTTCAAGTTCTTTTCACCAACTTACCAGCACATCCCTGATGAGTTAAGATGTGACCCAGCTCAAGGAACAGGTGAAACTGTATTGAGTTTTGCATGTGCAAGGCGTCTTTATATTCTGGAAAAAGGTCTAGCTGAAGGGCATTAAAGAAGGCAAGGAGTCTGAGAGCCATAGGAAAGAGAGAAGGCTTTATTCTAAGAGTGAAGGGACAGATTTCACTTCATCACTCATTCACAAATTACTCCCTGAACTTCCTGCACGTAGCAGACCAGTGTCAGACCCTGGAGACGCAGCAGTACCAAGAGCAGCACAGTCCTGCGTTCCTTCCCCTAGAGGGGAGACAGAGGCAAGTGAGGTGATGAAGAAATGAATATAGACTCAGCTCACAAAGAAAATGAAAGACAGTGATGGGATAAAGAGCTCGCAGGGATGGGGACAGGGTCCCATGAGAGGCATGATCAGGAAAAGCCTTTGAGATGAGATGTTTGAGCTGAGACTTAAAGAATGAGAAAGAGCAGAGCGCACAAAGAACTGAAAGAACATTCCAGGCAAAGGAAGTCATTAGTACAAAGGCTCAGAAGTTGGGAAGGGATTGGGGTACTGGAGGCAAGTGAGAGGGGCTGAGGTGTGAGGTGAAGTTAGGACATAAGCTGGTGCCAAGCCACAGCCTTCTAAGTAGGGGTGCCAAGTAAAATACAGGGTCTCAGTCACATCGACTATTGAACAGCAGCAAATATCTTTTGGGTATAAGACCTCTCAAATATGCATAGGACATACTTACACTTCTTTTAAAAAAAGTGTTCCATTGCTTATCTATGCGTCCTGTATTTTTATTTACTAAATCCAGCAACCTTGTATAGCGAGACCTCAGGAATCAAGTCTAAGCACAGAGAAATGTCATCAAAGGGCTTCGAGCAGGAAGTGACATGAACTGATACACATTTTTTGAAGATTATTCTGGCTGATGTATGGGAAGCAGACCACTGGGGAGCAAGAGAAGAAGCAGGGGAGCCATACGACAAGAGATATCAGTGGGCTGCATGAGGGCTGGCTGAGTAGTCTGATTCAGGGTATGCACAGCATGTGGGCCCAGCAGAGCTTGGAATGGATTTAGAGGTGTGGAGGGAGGGAAATTGGATGGTCTCCAACTAGAAGAACAAACTGTCGCCTGCTTTCACTGTCTGGGGAAGCTTCTTAGATACAGAAGATAACTAGACTAAAAGGTCTCTTGGGAGATTAAGACAGGTATTGATCTTCGTGGTCTTTGGTGGTCTTGCTCAAGTCTATACCCTTGACCAACCCAAGGAGCTGACTGTTAACATTTTAAATCAAATGCTATGTGCCTGTGTGCTTTGGAGTTCTTTGGGGGAAATCCTGGTTTCCATGTTGCATGTGATACTCATTCCCACTTGCTCTGGTGGAAGCCAAAAATAGCAGGCATCTGGGACTCTAGATTTTTCCATGTGTCAAGCCAATTTTGAAAGATGAGGTTGCTTTTAAGTTTGAGCTGCAACAACCTTTACCCAAGAGAGACACAACAGTTCATTACGTTCTTGTGGCTTTAACTAGGAGAGACACTTCTTGGAGCCAAGAAGAACTTATGAGCCGCACACAGCCGTCTATTGGCAGCACCAAGCACTTCGGGGAGCAGAAACTAGTAAAAGAGAACTGGGGAAAGAATTTAGGGAACAAATTCTAAATATGGCAGACTGAGACAAAGAAGCAGTGTTCTGCTAGTCTGCCTGTTGCTTTTAAGACACTGTCCCTACTGTATGCTCTCACAAAAGCTGAAGAAGTAATCACAACACATTTATCATTCACTGGGCAGAATTATTTTGGCAAGAAATCTATGCCCCGGAATACATTATACTAACTGACCACATAGTCTAAAAAATGTAGATTTTTTTTCAAAGCTGGTGGGTGCTTATGTTGGGCTAAGGGACTAAGCGATGATGTCATTATAAGGGGATTTGATATTTTGGATAAACAGTAAATGATCCACAGTCAGGTCTTGCGAGGCAGAGAGTGGAAACCACCAGCTTCGACAATCACATATTAAAAGCCAGCCTAGGGGAGGCTGGTTTTACTCTGGATTCTTGAAGTAGAATCCACAATGTTCTGGGTGAAGAGCTGCATTCGGTATAAATAAATGCATTCATCTAAACACCAGAATTCTAAAGACTGAAACAAAGCTACTTATCCTCTGTGCATAACTCGGGCAGCTGGGGCAAGCTGCCGAGGAATTTCTCAGGGGGTGGCAAGGGAGGTCGGGATGGAATTCTCTTCTGGGAAAAAAAAGCAAAACTGGAGGGCACTTTGCTTTTATCTCTGTTGGTACAAATGCGGGTGGCCCTCATGCACTCATCTCAGAGCCAAGAGGGTTCCTGGATGTCTTTCTCCTTAGGCTAGTGTCCACAGTGACACTAGCACTCAGGATGATGTGTGTGCTCAGGGGTGAGAAAAAGGACGACATCTGGAACACGTCCCGTGGCCTCATGCTGGTGTGGAGGGACACTGTGCATTCTGTCAAACTGATGGGTTAGGGCAGGGATTCTCAACCTGGGAACGTCTGAATTTTAGAGCCGATGGGGGAGCTGTCCAACGCACTGTAGAATAGTTAGCAGCCTCCTTGGCTCTGCAGGTAGGATGCCCAGAGCACTCCACACACTAGGACAACTAACGATGTCCCTGGGTGGCCTGGAGAATTCATTTGAGAACCGCTGAATTAGAGTGCACGGATGGATTCAGGACATTGGACTACTAGCTTGGTGTAAATCCACAGGCAGGAAAAAGAAGCTCTGAAAATGGGGGGGGGGGCTGGTCCTGGGGTCACACAGCTGGCTGGAGCCACACTGTTAGCCCAGGTTTGAGCTGATGGGTTTAGGGGAGAAATGAAAGTAAAGACGGAGTCACTGCACGGATTGTCTTGTTCGCATTCCCAGCAAGGCTTGCAAGAGGGCCAAGCTGACTCAGTTTAGACGACGGAGATCGCACTCTTCCAAAGTGGATGATCTCCTGCTGAGCAAAGCCCCCTGCGTCCCTCTTAGACCAAAAACCTGCAAGTTTGGAACACAGCCCTCACCAGGACGTCTTCTTCATCAGCTCAAGGAACAAAGCAAGCTCGCAAATATCACAAACCATTGCATTTACTCACAAAAGATCTTCTTCTCCTTTGGGTTCCTGGCTCATTATCCACAGCATGGCAAAAGCTAGCTCCACAGGGGTCTCCAGATACACTTCTGTGGCCCTTTCTATGGTAATATATTCAATCCTTTCTGCTTGGCAGGAGTGCAGGTGTGAACTGCCTTCTCCTCTGGGCACTATCTATCTTATTGTCTTACCCCTTTGTGTTCACGGCCCCTCTCCTCCAAGCTTTGTCTGGGCAGTTTCTCTGAGTCTCAGAGTCAAAAGAAGCATCAAGGAAGCATTGCTCCAGTTACCCAGAAATCCCCATTCTTTTGTCAACATGCTTCTGCTTAAATCTGGTCGCAACTCTCTCAGTGGCCAGGAGCTATAGCTATTTTCATAATCCCCAGTTGCAAAACCCGACAGATTTGTGTTGCATGCTGATGTATTTTCAACTAACAAGTAGCCAAGCTGAAGAGTGAGAAGCCACCAGGTCTAGTCTTCCTTTCTTTCTAACACACACCAGAAAGCGAAGGAGAATCAGGTCCAGGAAGTGAAAGGGCATAGGTCTATTTACTGAGCCCTGGAAAACAAGAAAGACTCCTTGGTTCTCAGGGTTGGAGATCTTCTACAGTCTAGGTACTGAAAACATATAATAGTAAGCATTTTAAAATAGAAACCTTATTTCAACTTTACACCCTAAAATGATGCTCTTATGCAGGGTAATTATGTAATAGATTTGTTAGGGGAATAAAAAGCAATAAAAATGGTGGTAATGGTTTGTCATTTAATAGCAGCATTGTGGATGAGTTTTTCAGCATTAATGTAGCAGGTTGCATCCTTGGGGGTGTCTTTAATTTCTAGAAAAAATGTTTCTGAGGTTCAGTGTCATTAATTTCCTTTTTTGTAGATGCTACATATTTAAGCATTTGAAGTTAGGAGATATTGGGGTTTTTGAGGAGTTAGAGCCATCAGAACAATATACCAAAGGACAACAAATATACATATCTGCGTTTGCACTCCCACCCAGGGCATCGGGCTGGCATCTCGGTCAACTGCTAGTGAAGTCAGCATAGCATAAACGTGTGGCATTGCTGTCAACACTTGGTAGTTACGTGGCCTTGACAAGTAGCTTCATCTTCCAGAGCTCCATTCATGAAATGGAACTAATGAAGCACCCCACCAGGTAGGGCTGCTATTCTGGGACAGGTGTTATTTGCAAGCATGGGTTGTTAGGTAACACAGGCAAAAGACTCAGCGAAGCCCATGGCTCCGAATGTAAGCTGCAGCAATGGAAACTTGGGCTTCTGAAGATGCTCCCATTCCTGTGGGCTCCTGCTCCACTCTGATCCTCCTGCCTTCTTTTTAGCCCTCTCTCTCTCTCTCTCTCTCTCTCTCTCTCTCTCTCTCTCTCTCTTTGTTTAAATCCCATACTACATTCCGTTTCCAAACCTGGAAATGCATAAAAATTCAAAAGACAAATTTTCACCAAATCCACCTGATCCAAGGTCATAATTCTTTTTCCTGCCAATAAAATAAGGAAAACAAACATTTAACACACTGGCACTGTGAACTCTTCTCCTGCAAGAGCTTGCTTAACCCCTAGGGAGTCCCATCAATCTATATTCAGATCTGATGAGTTTAAACAACTCCTATCCTCTGCTGAAGGATAGGACAGTAGGGATTGCAATCCAGTCCTCTCCACTGGACCACACTCTCACACTGTGAGAAACGTCCCTGAAGGCCTGGTATGTGCACAGCAGTGTCAGTGTGCTGGGTGAGCTAGGGGCAGAGCCTGTCCACAGGGGACTCAGACATAGAACCAGTTTTCTTCCCCACTGCATGCAGGAGTAAGACCTGCCCAGAAATGAAGCTCTCTAGGAACTCAGAACCAACAGAATCCCCAGGATAGGACCTGGCTTCTGCCTCTCCTCCACCATCTGTTCCACAGTTCCCTTCCACTCTGACCTTCAGATACACCAAGCATAATCCTGCCCTAGGCCCCTTGCCTGGAGCTCGCATCCTCCCAGCTCTTCCTGGCTGTTTATTTTAAAGTTTCGGCCTTACTTCCTGGTGAGGCTTTTGCTGACCTCTTATCCGCAGGGGCTCCTCCTTCCACCAGCAGTCACTCGACCCTTCTGCCCTATTTTCTTCTTACCAGTTGTCTCTCACATCTGGAAGTGTTTCTTGGCAAGGAAAAGCAATAAGCAAATTCTATTTTACGAATCATTTGCATTCTCTTAGAAAAAATCCAATTGTAGTGGTCATCTGTTGTTTTGCTGGCCAAACATCCATTTACTATTTCTCTGCTAACAGAATATCAGCTTGACATTAGAGAAGGGTTCCTCTCCTCAGCAGATCATACTGGTTTAATTGGATTCACCCCACCGCTCAGAAGAACGTGACACAGGCCTGGCCAATCAGGCCTTTGCCATTCTCCTGAGCACAGTGGTTGGTTCAGTGACGAGCATGTGACCCACACCACACCATTGAGACTTCATTCTGTGTATTTATGCAAATTGTTAAGAAGCAAAGCTCTTTTTTTTTCCTGTGGGAGTGGCCTAGCTGGTAGAATACAGGTGAGTGGCTTTGGTCTACAATCCTGCTTACTCACCGGGCTCTGATATACTAGTCCTCTTTCTGGAATATAAGTAAACTGCTCCTGCAGCCATTGTTAGTGGTGATTATCTTACCACCAGAAAGGAGAGCCTGTGTGAGAGGGAAATGCAGATGAAAATCAGGTAGAAAGGTCATTAAAAAACAAAAAAGAGGAGAGAATGAAATTGTAGAAGGAGCTCCTGGATCCAACCACACCTAACACTAAAATACCTCTAGACTTTTCAATTAGTGAGCCAATAAAAATCCATCATTCTTACTCTGTTTGAGTTATCTGCAACCAAAAAGCTGATGTGGGAATCAAAGTGATAAGAAGATGTCTGGAGCTCGTGCCCAGCTCACAGTGTGCATTTAAACTCTTCCAGTCCTGTATGTACAACACGCTGGGCTCCAACCACAAGAAACACCTTAAAGCAAAAGCTGGAAATATTTGGGTAGACATGAACATTTGTTTATCTTCCAGCTCAGACAGTGGATGCACCATTCTAATCTCTTTTTAAAGGGCAGTTTCTTGGAACTGGCTCCAGCTTAAATTCCACACCCAGCTGGCTGCCAAGGGGAGCATCATCCAGTTATTATTTTTGAACAGTCATGAAGTGGATGGATGGCTCCATGCTTTCTCACTGCCATGACACAAAGCAGAAGAGACTTCAGCTGCAAGTGTGTGCTCAGGCCCTGGGAACAATGGAAGGGAAGAAGAGGGGAGGAAACGGAACGAATGTTGCCAAGCACCCACTGTGTGCCCAGCACTAGTGTAGTATGTTTCACATCTTGTAGCCTATTATTCTGAGTCAGAGTTGTGGAGTCAAGCACAATGTGTTAGTCAACTTGCTGTTACTATAACAAGTACCTAAGGTAACCAACTTATAAAAAGAAAAGGTTTATTTTGGCTCACTGGATTCTAGCCCGCAATCAGCTGGTCCATGTGCTTTGGGCCTATAGCAAAGCAGCACACCATAGCAGGTAAAACTATTTGCCTCATAGCCAGGAATTAACAGAAGGGAAGAGGGAGGGACCAGGGCCTTACAATCTCCTTCAAGGACATTGCCTCCCAATAACCTAAAGACCTCCCTCCAAGTTGTACCTCTTACAGGTTCTATCATCTCACAACAGCATCGCATTGGAGTCTAAGATTTTAGCACATGGTCCTTTGGGGAACATTTACGGTCCAAACCATATCGCCAAGATCTGCCTTGAATAAGCAGCTTAGCTGCCGTGGCCTTTAGTTTCATTGTCTATCAAGTGGAGTGGTGAACATCATTATCAGAAACCAAGTTCTGTGCAACTGGAATCTACCTGAAAGAATTCTTAAAAGAAAAGGCACTGTAAAGTAAGCTTCTTGGAGCCCCACAGTTTGCCTTTGCAGAAGGAAAGAGTATCTGTTTGTGCTCCTGGGTCTACCATACTTGACTAAATCAATGCAAGCCTTGTGAAGCTTCTGAGCTGATAATGTAGCTGCTAACCGCTCTGGTCCAGTCCATGCCCATCACTGGTGTAGTATATGTCCTTGGTGAGGCCTGCTTCTCCATCAGTCAAATAGAGAAAACATTACCCCAAGTATTTTGAGGGAAACCAGACCACAGAGACATCTGGGAGAGGCAGGAAGGCCTAGACAACCCTGCATCTGACATGACTGAGAAACGTCCAAGATGGATGGCCCTGGAATAGCCTCACAGGATTCTGCCCAGACACCCAAGAACCACAGGATGATGGGACAGCACTGGATACTTCTCATGGGCCCAGGCATCTGTCACAAATGAGTCTCCTACCATGTGATGAGCCATGCCTCTGGTGGTGATAAGAAGACTCAGCCTCACAGTTGGGGCCAGGGAGGACACAGTAGTGACCTGTGCAGCCTGAGGCAGAAGCAAGGTGGAGACAGACAACTTCAGGTGGTAGAGCCATGTGGGGTGTTGATGACACAGGTCCAGTGACATCCAGTCCTGGCATTTGTTCATTTTCAGATATTTACCAGATAACTGTATAGTCCCTGAGTGGGACCAGGCTGGACACACAGAAAGAGAGATGATCGCAACAGAGATCAGTTGATTTCCTCCCACCAGTGGCCGTAGCCCATGGAAGAAGCTAACTTCTAAAAGAAGACAGGGTGGAACACATGATAGCCATAATATACAGGAAATAAGGAGGTAATGACCATGGGAATACAAAGAAATGGACTCTGAATCCATCAGAGATCTGGGGACAGTCGTGTAAGGGATTCCAGGCAGCTAGGAACTGGGGAGTGGGGAGGTAACAGATGGAAATGCACATACTGACCCAAAGCCTGCTGCCATAAAAATGCAGCAGTGCAGAGACAACCACATAGCCACAGATGCCCAGCAGAGATCCTCTGGCTTCCTCTCCTGCTCAAACCAGAAGATAACCATAGCCCTGGAGGTGAAGGCTTGGAAGATCCAGGGAAGGTCACAGCGCTGTATGGCTAAGGTGGCCTTGGGATGGAGCTACATCCTAGAGTTTCCCTGAATCCGTAAGGACAGAGATTGAACTCTTTAATTGTGGCAATTATCCTCCAAGCTTCCCAAACCAAAGGTGGGTTTGTTTTAACATCTGCTTAATGAGTCTTGACTGAAAATAAAAGAGCCAAGCCAAACCAAAAGGACAAAATAATCCAAGCACCTAAAGCAAACTGCTCTTTCACGCAGCCCCTTCCCTGGGCGGAGCGCCTTGCCTCTGGCATTATGGGAAGATGGGCATGTGAGGCTGGAGCTGAGGCGCATGCGCAAGAGAGGAAGAAAACGAAGGACGAAATAACCCTCGCACACTCTCCACTCTTGCCAACAGGCAACAGGCGAAGTCTAGATGGGTTATTGTGTGTCTCACCATGAGATCTTGAAGGCCAATCGATACAAGGGGACAGGGCACTTGCTGCCCACAGCTGACATGTTTTGTTCTAAGCATCGTTAGGAGAAATGGAAATAAAGAACAGGCTGGAAGGGCAGGGGTCCAATGGTCCAACACACTGGTCAGCACAGATTCTGACATTTCTGGAGGCGCCACAACCACTTTAGTCACATCCTCATCGCTCCATGTTCCCCACATGATATTTGAACAGAAATGTCACCCTGGTGGCATTTATGTCCCCCAGCTCCCTCAGAAAGGTATCCATCATTGGCTCATTCATAGCATCTTTCCAGAGCCAAAGTGAAAAGTGATGATTAAAAAAAAGTTTTATTTTCAGTAAATTTGAACTGTATGAACTCACAGTGAAATCCAGGCCAGTCCTTTCAGTGAAATGGGTACATTGGAAAGCTGAGAAATCAAAATGGCCCTTTCCTTTTCGGAGTGCTAGACAGTCTTTAAGTGAGGCTTTTGCATGACTTCCTGTGACACTGGTCAATGCTGTGAAACAACCCAAGGAAGACACCAAAAAGAGCAATTGGCCTGGGACAGAGCACTGAGAACCACCTACCCCGGTCCAGCCCTAGCCCACTAGGTGGGGTCACCCTCTGTTAGAACTGTCCTTCATCTGCGAAAACTGAGGAGTAGAAGAAGCGTTGTTACTCAGTAGTAGGCTTGAGTCACCCTTGAGTTGGGTTTCAAATTACTACATCGCACTTCGCGTTTTCAGAATTGATATTCTTTGGCAACTGTCGACTAAAAGCTGCATTTTTTTTAAGTGGCTAAAAGTGCACCATAGAACAAAATTCACATTTGGAGGCATCAGCACATTTCAGTGAGTGCAGCAGCTAAATTGGAAAGAATGTGCACTTTTGAGATTTGTAAAGTAGATGCAAATTTGTGTTCAGGAATATACACTAAGCTCTGCTATTGCACAGGCCCTCGCCACCAACAGTTTCACAGACACATTAAAAAAAAGCACATCTCTACTCACATAGAGATTCCCTCCCTTTTGCCAGTGAGATTTTCCACCCTCACATCAACTTCAAGCAAGACAGAATTGTCTGCTTGTCTCCTGACACAGTCATGGATTCTGCTATCTCTGCTTTGTTCTCACCAGTGAGATCCCTGTAACCAAACTTAAAGGAAAACAAGCTTTGGGTCACAGCATCTTGCGAGGAACAAGCCATCGGAGACCGAGCCAGATCTGACCCTCCTCCTTGACTACAATAGCTCGCACTCTAACCAAAGTGAAGCCTGGCTGGAAAACGAGCAGCTTCTTGCCGCGGTCACCTTCACTCTTTTAACTTGACCGTGAGCTAAACGCTCAGTTCTCAGGGGCAGGTGCTTCAAAGGCTTTCCTGCAAATCTGCACCTCTGCCGGCTGTGGGCCACTTGTGGTCCTGGGTTCTGCAAGAGATTCCTGGTGTGGTTTGGAAGCCTGGTTTGGATGTGTAGCTGGGAAGGACAAAAGCACAAATCATATTGATGCAGCTCACCCCTCCTTTGGCATAAGCAATAGAACGATGATAACACCTACCCCAAAACAGTAGATAAATGCGTCCATAATTATCAGGGTGCTTAGTTTGCGCTGGACCACTTGTGGACTGTGTTGGTCAGAGGTAGAAGGGATGAATGAGTCTCAGGCCACAGCCAGGTGTGGCACCCGTATCAAACCTATTTTCTTCCAAGCAGCTTAATTTCAGTGGTGAACCACAGGCTACTAGTTCCACCTCACTGTATCTCAGAGTACCCCATCCCCAGCCCGAAGATCTTTTGCTAATACCAAAGTACCAAGAGGATCCCCCACCCCCACCCCCCCATCATTCTGACTGACTGCTGGGCATGTATGAGCTGTGTGAGTCACTAGACCACATTGGTTGCCATGGAGACACTCATCATCTCAGTCTACTGGTCCCTTCAGGGATGGAGCTGCACTTCCACACCACACATGAAGGCTGGGAGATCTGGGTAAAGCTGAGAAGCCCTTCCTCCTTGCCTTTGGCATCCTCACCACCTCCCTGAGGCCATGCCAGGGAGTGGGGTGCTAGTGCCCCAGGCTCTCAGAATACTTGGCAGGGTCCAGGGCCAAAGAAATGTAGTTTTATTCAAAGATTATCTCTTACTTCTGCAGCATGTGCACCTCAATTTACTCCCTCTCTGCCTAAACCCATGCACCCCTGTGGTTTAAAACTCTGACAAACCTAAACCAGAAAGAGAAACAACCCACAAGCAACTGCACCTCTCCATCCTGCTGTGAGCCCCCCAGCCTCTTTGAGAAATGGCAAGGGGAAAACTGAGAAGCAATGTCTGAGTATATACAAAGGGACAGAGCTCACAAATGGTACAAAGCTGAGGTCCCTGCAGTGAGGGGAAAGCTAAGCATCTGTGTTCTTCTCCTGTCTGTAACTAGGAGGGGCTGGGACTGTCTTGCTTTGTCAGTCTTACAGCTCCATCTTCAAGCTAAATAAATCGTTGCATGCTTCACCTGCTTCCTAGTCCCTTGCTTACTCTTCAGTGCCCCCACCTAGGTGACCATAGGAGGAAGAGCAGACTGGGAGATAATACATGCATGAAACTATTGATCATGAGTATCACTTGTGGTTCTGAACCCATGACAAGTATGCTGGCAGCCACAGAAGTCTCAGACTAGGATGAGGCCCAAGGTGACTTTTCAGACTTGGTGTAGCTATATTAAATGGGATACAAATGCTACAGGTAGCAGGCAAATTGAACAGTTCATGGAGAGCAAAGTTACGGTTTGAAAGTGTGTGCCTGCATGACTTATTGATGTCACCATGTGTACCCCGGGTGGACAGAGGTCAGGTTAGAGGTCTGCATTCTGAGCCTTTGAGTGGCATCACTGGCTCAAATTTTCCAGGAAAAATCCTGAGGAAGCCTCAGTCCCTGATTTGACTTTAAATTTGCTCATCTTTAGAATCAAGGGATTGGCTTGTTGATCTTGGGCTCTTTGAGCTCTCATGGTCTGGGATGCTCATCATTTTTAACACAGGTCACTTTTTACCTGGCATTTTAGGGTAATGAGGGCCCCTGTTTGTCACCTAACTGCAAATCTGGGTGGACCGAAAGCTTCAGGCACGTCAGCGGGCCATGACTGCACCTGCACTGTTGGACTCCATAAAACGCAGCAAACTTTATACACATTAAAGTTTAATAGCTGCCCGAGTGTGAGAAGGTGCAAGGAACCTAGGGGGTGTTTTATTCATGTTGATTCTCATATGTATGATAAATAGCTCCTGTGCGTGACTTAGTGATGAGAGCAGGTTCTTAAAGACACCAGCAAAGAAAGCCCATAAGGAAAATGGAAATCACCTACTGTAAAAGAAAGAGCTGAAATATTCATACATTTCTTTGGAGACCTAGCAGGGGATAAAGAGAACCAGCCAAGAATGCTCTACTGCAAACCCCATTCAGGTGGGATGTTGAGTGACATGGCCTGGCTTTGGGACAGTGGCTTTCCCAACTGGGACACTAGGGTCAGAGCAGACGGTACTACTGGACCTATGTGTCTAGGTTGCCCCATGAATGTGTATGGCCATGTGCTTGAATGTGTGTATGCATGACACAAAACATATGCACTCATTCAGAGAAATACATAAATATGCACATGGAAGGGTGTCATGGCCAGTCATGCAAGCCGTGCTCTAACGTGTCACTCAAGAGCTTTTTTCTTTCTTATCATTTAGAACAGAGGTTTTCTGTCCAAGGCCAGAGAGTCTATATTTTAGGTCTGTGAGCCATAAGCATCTGTTGCAACCAGGCATCTGCCCTTTGCCGAGAGAAACAACCACAGACAGTGTGGAAACAAATGAGGGTGTTTGTGTTCCGCCAAAAGTTTATTTACATGCACTGAAATTCAAATGTTTTATA
Source organism: Dolichotis patagonum (assembly GCA_004027295.1). Classification (NCBI taxonomy): domain Eukaryota; kingdom Metazoa; phylum Chordata; class Mammalia; order Rodentia; family Caviidae; genus Dolichotis; species Dolichotis patagonum. The sequence goes on along the minus strand of PVJX010001137.1, from coordinate 149,919 downwards.
CTGTTCACATGTCATAAAACATTGTGCGTCTTTCAGTTCCTTTCAGCTGTTTAACAATTCAACCACCATTGTTCGCTTCCAAACCACACACACACACATAGGCAGTAGGTCAGATCTGGCTCTAGGGTCAGAGTTTGCCAATTTATAACGTAGAACGCATTTCCCATAGAAAGAAATCATCGTAAACCCCATTTAAGTTACTAGGTCAATCTATAGAAATCAAGTCAATCGGTGAAGAATCCAAACACAGAGTATATAGGAGCTTGGGTAGTTTTTTTTCCCCCTTATGTTTATGCCAGGCGCTGGGCTAAGCTCTTTATTTTCATTACTTTCTTTAATACCCAGTACAATCCTGTGTGGAAATAGGTTTGGGTACTCTGAGTGATTAGTCCGTCTCAGCTAAGAAGCTGCAGAACAGGGACTTGGCTGAAGTCTGAGAATCACAGCACTGGGACGTTACAGCAGAGAAACGCAGCCTGCTCATGAGGTGGGGGATGGTGCCTGGTACCTAGCGAGGCTGGGGGGAGCACATCAGCTCTCCACACAGACATCATCAGTGCTAACTGTAACTACGCCAGTCAGCGCTCCCAAATTGCCACTTACAGTACAGGGTCCTCAGTCTGGGTTCCAATCTGGGATGTCCCAAACATGTTTTCCCTTCCTTTGCTTTCAGCACTCCAAAGGTGTTACTTCACAGTAAGGATGGAAATTCTACTGAGTAAGTAGTGTTTATTCTATTTTATCTACACTTCGCCTCTGCCTAAGAAGAGATAAGGCAATGATTTCCTGGTAGCTGCAAGGTAGAAGAGGGACTCTTACAGGAGAGGCTGGGGAAGCTGTATTTGGACCCCGTTGTGGCCCATTCCTAGTGTCTGAGAGGTTGGCAAGTTATCTATCAATGAATCAGGCACTGTGTGTACATGAGTAACAGGCATGCACCAAGGCCACTGGACATTTGAAAGGAAATGTTTTCTTGTCCAGCGCATCAGTAATATTGATATGTATGCAAACTACCAAGTTTGCAGAGAATAAAGAGTTCTCAGATCAACTCCCGCTAAAATAGACTCGAAATATACAAAGATATAAGTGAATATTTTTATCTCCCCTACTATCTTTATGTTCCTGCTCTTGGCACCAGTCTTTTTTTTCCCCATTTTCTACTGACACATATGTTTAAATCTATCCCACATTCCCTCTATCGTTTTAAACACCAACCACCACCTTCCCCTGAGACCATCTTCAGACATCAGATAACTACTTCGTAGTAGGTACGGACAGCTGATTTAACTGAAAATGCTCTCCCCACCGCTTTATCCATCTTAGAAGAGATTACCAGTCAACCAGACATGATTCTATCCTGCTATGATTTGGGATTTGCTATGATCATCTTTCTAATAACACTGTCAGATCACCTGTGGCTAAGCCTGGGCCTTTACCTCCATGTAAGTGAACTCACATGCTTGTGGGCCAGTACTGAGTATTGCATAAGAAATCACCCCAACATTTAAATTTAACCATTTTTAGACATTCTGGCTGAAGTTTACTGAGCTCAGCAGGTGTTTCTCACTTGGGGTCTTTGCAAGCTGCAGTCAGAGGGTCGCTGGGGCAGGAAGCATCTTGTTTACCCACAGGAGCCTGGTGCAGGAGGAAGGGAATGGGACAATGGTTGATTTGGGCTTCCTCACAGCATGGCGACTTTAGAATACTCAGCTTCTTCTATGATAAGTCAGGACTGTAAGAGTAAATTTTACCAAAAATGTATGGAGTAGGAGGTCTGGTTTTTACAGCATTGCTCTACAAATTGGTACAGCCTCATTCATTTCCACCATCTGCCACTGTTGATGTAGTCAGGAAGCCCACTCAGACCGAAGGAGAGAAAGCGATGTAGACCACCTCTTCACAGGAAGGTCGAGGTCTGGAAAACTGTAGCCCTATTCAGTCCACCAGAGGCTGGAAGAGAACCTGGCACACACCTTATCCAGCCCTCGCAAAAGTAACGCTAATCTGTTTCCGCAGCTTCCAAAGCTCAGCCCATACCCAAAATTCCTATGCACTGTTTTTCTGGGACAACTCTTTCCAACTTGGGACACCTCAACCTCTTAGAAAATTCATTTTTAACAGAAACCTGCCTCATGCCAACATCTGACCTTTCATTCTAGTTCTATTTCTTGAATCATGATGAATACTCTCTTACCTTTCTGCAAGACAACATTTCTCCTCAGCAAAGATGAGATGCCTTGCTCCTCCCAAGTCTCCCTTCCTCCAAGCCACACATGCCCATTTCTTCTCCAGTCTCCCAGGTGTCCAATCTTGCCCTCTTCCCCATGTCTCCTCTGAACGAGCTCCCTTTTTATCACATCCTTCTAGAAATACAAAAAGAGAAGCAGCCAGGTCCTAAAAAGATGTCCTCTTTCTTGCCCATGTGGTTACTGCTCTTCTGGGGTGCAGTTACAACAAGACAGTGTTTCTGGAAATGTGTTCAGCTCTTTTTCTTTCTCACAAGTCTTTGAACACTAGTATCCTCCTATGCCATAGAAGCCTCTGATGCTTCTGGGCAAGGGGATTAGGATGCTGGCACAGAAATGCACAGAGAATGAAAGAACCACTGTCGAGTTCTTAGAGTTCAGCTTCAGGTATTTCAATAAGCAATCGTCTTGAAATACGGGTTTGGTGAGAGAGATGAGTGTCTTCAAAACTCCAGAACACCAAGCATGTTGAATCAGAGCATGGGGTGAACCAGACACTAGTGTAAAGAGAACAAGGGACAGGAGGGAAGAGGGTTTCTCTGCAGGCAGGAGGAGACATTCTGTCCCAGTAAACAGACAGAAGGGAAAGGAGAAAGGAGAAAGCAAGATTTACACATCTACAATGAGAAGCAGCAGGTGAGATGGGGGGAGTCCAGGACTCTGCTAATCTTGGTGCTGAGACCTGAAAGGGGCCTCCCAAGTCCTGTTAGAGGCATTCTGTGTCCTATGTGCTGGGCACAGGGTTAAACATGACCAGGAATGATATCAAGAGCCACAACTCCTGGAGCCAAATGCTCTTATGACAAAACTATGTAGATAGTCCAGGAAAACCGGGACCTCATGGCCAGATCTCATGACAAGGAGCGCAGACTTCAGGGGTAGGTGACAACACATAGTCCAGCATTCAAACAATTCAAATGTACACAGTCCTGGGCTGGGGATTTAGCTCAGCGGCACAGCACCTGCCTGACAAGTGTGAGGTTGTGAGTTTGATTCCCGGTACAAAAAAAAATGTACCCAATCCAGTATCCTGAAATCTCACGGCCCACAGTCCAGGGTGGAATAAAGCAATGACAAAGAGGATGTGGTCAGGACACTGTCCCCCAGTGCCGGGAGGGCAGGGGGCTCTTTCCACCCAGGAAGAAGAACAATGAGTAACCCTACACCTGCACAAAGCAGACCGAGGTCACCCTAAAGAGTGCACTACAGCCCAGGAGAATCCAAATGGCAGCAGACTGCTGGCCTTTCTCCCTGCCCACCACAGGTGGGATGCAGGCTGCTGGAGCAGACAAAGCCATTCCACTAAAGCCACTTTTTTGGCCCATCTCAAAGGCAGAATGGAGATCTCTCATCCCCACAAGAGCTCAAGACCCATTTCTGACAGCCAACAGCCCAACCTGTCACTTATGGAAGCTTCTCTCAAGGAAACTTCAAATGGCAGTTTCTTGAGCTGAGTTTCTCCTAGGCCAGCAGAACAGACCTTGGTAGAGCACGTCCCCTCTGCTGCAGATGCCCTGAGACCAGCTGACTCAGCCAACACAGTTCAAACCCCCAAACATCTCTTCTTATCTGTCTGTGAGTCTACTGCCCAATTCCCAAGCTCCACCATCATTATTTCACCAGTGCATGGCGTAAGATTTTCGAGGCTGCCAATCCTGGGCAGAGTCCTCCTCAGGATCATTCTCCTGGGCAGGCTGCGGGGAGAGGTGGCGATGGAGAAGGTGGGAAGCAAGGAGGAAGGAAGCTGTGGCTGACAGCTTGACTTTGGACCTCCGTTTGCTAACTACAGGTGTTGGTTAATCCTCTGGTTGTTGTCTTACCCTCCCACACCTTTCGCTTTGCCTCATCTGTGTGACATTTTACCACCATCACTGTCAGCATTCAAACGACCTGACCTAAGCCAGGCAGCAGCAAGAGACGTTGGAGGTGGAAGTGATAGTAACAAAAACCATTTCTATGGGGTTGGCTCTTCACAGAAATTTTTCCTATAAATTTTCTTCTTAAAGCATTTTAGGCAGTGATTTTTGAGCTGCATTTCCGAGGCCCCTGAGGGTCTCTGGAGCCCTCCCTTGGGAGAGGGAACTGGTCGGGAAGGTGTCAGGGTGCACGGGACTCCCCACTGCCCTTGTGATTTCAAGCTGAGCAGAAGTGGCCTTTCTTGGGTTCACATGCTCTTCCTTTGCAGACCAGATTCCCTGGCTTCAAAAATCAAATGACAACTTGCAAAATTGCAAAAGTATTGATCGAAGGCAGTGGTGCAAGGGAGAATGGTGATGAGCCGCTTGTGGACACAGTGGTCACGTCCCATCTTTCTGACAGGGGCCTTTCCGCCCTGCTCTTCCCTTCCCCCTGCTCATGCCCACCTTGGCTCAAGGTTCAGCTACCAGAAACAACATCTGCAGCCCATAGTGGCCACGGCCATGGTCCTCAACCCTGTTTGCTAAATAAAGCCCAGCTCTGCCCTCATGCCTGGCATTTAATGTCGGCAGGACTCAGGCAGACGCTGGGGAGAAGATAAAACCCACAGTGCAGGAACCTTCTGGAAACACACTGTCTTATTTCCAAAGGGCAATGCTTGTCATTATGCTCAAATGAACTGCTTTCTCGCTGGAAAGCATGTATTTTTAAAAAGCTTAATTTTTCTCCTTTCTCCAAAATGAGAATCAAGTTATAACTGTGGCCTGGCACCTTGAGAACATTTCCTTTTTTTTTATACTTCATAGAATCCTTAATAATACAAAAATTGCCCAGAGCATTTCACACTGAGTTATGAAGTCATTAACATTTCTGGGATAAACACAATACCCCAGGACAAGTTATTAGATGGATCGTAATGGGGGAAAAGTAGGTACATTGAAAAGGCCCCATGTCTGCAAATGACACGCAGAAAAATTCACCTGTTCTTAACTGAAGGCAGAAAGTGCCGTCCACCGCCCCCACGCTGACAGCGTGCCTTTTTCTCAGCAGACTGGCTCGGCATATTGGATATTGGTAAAATTCTAAAGAATCAGCGCCGTGATGTCCCAAGGCCAGCAATCTCTCTGCACTCTCGGCTCTGCCTTCTGCCTCAAGGTTCCTGGTATTTATGATCACGTCAGCTCCACGATGGCTGTTCCCCAGTCACAGTCTATCAGACACGTAACAAATGCTACCTGGCAGAGCTGTTTGCTTTTAAACAAGCAGGGTGAGTCCATCATGAGTGTTCTCTGCTTCCCTCCCCCATGGCTCCAGTGGCCACCTGTCCGTCACAGTTATGTTCAGGTGCCACTCACTCCCCACAGAGTCCCAAACCACAGCCACCCATATTTTCTCTCCTCTTGATGAAAAATCTGGATGTTTCTCTGATTCTTTCATGGAGCTGCTGGCATGCCAGAATCAGAGATGGAAAAGAAAACGGGGTGGGTGCTGTTCAAACTGGCCGTGAAGCTTCCTTCCTCTGGCTCCTTCTGGCCAACAGAGACAATTTTCATGATGTTCTTAGATGGCCTCAGAAGTTCTGTTTCTTTACGGTCACCTGATGGCCTTTCTGTGCTCAATTAAAATACCATCTGGACAATGGGATGAATGAAGGTCATGCACCCCACAAAAGAAGACCTCTACTTTCTATTGAATGTCTACACAGATCCCACTAAACTATGCAGTGTCTCGTCCTTCCCAATAAAGAGCTCCATGGGGCTGTTTCCAACTTCTGTGGATACATAGTGTGGCCCTCAAGGGCAGACCCTGGGAAGCAACCCACCACAAAATACACATGACTTGAGAAGTTTATTAAGACCCTCACACTGCCCAGTACTTGGGCTTCCACTGCTGGCCACTTCTCCTGCCCTAGGCTCATCTATACCCTTTGCCATGGAATCTGTGATAAGCGCCTTCCCCATTCAAAGCACCTGGTACTCTGTGTATTTTGAGGCTCCTTAAGGAAGAAACTGTGTCTGTCCCCTTTGAGAATCCTGAATTCCTTCTCCTCATGCGACCCCATTTCTCACACTCGAATTTGAAGCCTCAGTCTCCTGACTCCAGCCCCCTCCTTTCTTGCACAATGACCACCCTCCTTGTCCTCTCTGGGATTTCTCATGTCCCGATGGGTCACCTGTTCCATTAGCTTCCATTCAGGGTACATGAATTAACTGGGAAGATGACCTCTGGGGCTGTCCTCGTCAACACTTTCCTCCCCAGCACCCAGGCTCCATGAGCTTCCTGGCTTTTGGCTGTGACAATCCCCAACCCCAAATCACCTCTACACCCTCACCACCTCCCTCCAGAAATGATGTCCCTGAATCTTCCTGTGAGATGTTGTTGCATCCCCATTTATCATATGCATTGGGAAATCATGGTACCAAATTCATTGTGTGATTAATAGTGCAAGAAAAATTCCAGACTACAGTGTGTAAGTTTCAGGGGAACTACAGATATTTTTCTCTGCTTCACATTTCTGACATGCCCAGCCTGGACTTTACCACTCCCAAATTTATGTATCATAATGTCAAAAGTGGTCATCTTTGGCTCGATGCAGAACTCAGACACCAGCCAAAAAACAAGAGTAAGTTGTTGTCCTATTATGAGGACCAAACCAAGAACCCAGATCTCCAAGGCAACTTGAAAATACAATGACCTATATTTGTTAAATGGAGTGACCCAAAGCTCCCTGGACCAGCCAAAACAATCTCTTAATTAATTTGAACTAGAACTCCTTAATTACTGCAGCATAATAGAATAGGGGCCAGCTGCACAAGGCCTCTCCTGTAGGCTTGGGTGACATGCAGCCCAGACCATGGCCCTCTTCCCCATCTAGACTTGGGTCACAAATAATTTACTATTAATAATGACTTAAGGCCCAACACTGACTAATGCTTTCTCCTCTTTCTGTGCTAAATCACTTGGAACGGATTTGAGGTTATCCATACCTCTGCTCTTTCTCATTTACCTGAGTGGGAAGAAAGGGCACATGTGTGCCAGGAGGTGGCTCAAGTGAATGTCCCTCATTACAGGCCCTGGAAACCCCAGCGCTCTTTGGGTTTTTGGACCTATGATCTATATTTTTTGAAAGAAGCAAATAGTTACCAGAGGAATATGCCCAAGAGCTAGTTTCTTTTGGAGCCATGGTCACTCGACACTGACATAGGCAGACTGGGATGTATTAAAACTCAGGGCTCAAGTGTTTTAGAAAAGAACATGTGTCCATAAAGGTTTAAATTGGACATTCTGCTCTCTCTTTCTCTCTCTCTCTTTCTCTCTCTGTCTCTCTATCTCTCTCTTGCTCCCTCCTTTGCTCTCTCTGATATTCTAGAATATCCTGAGCACAATATTCACTAAACTGTGAGCTCTGAAAAAAGAAAGGTGACTCCTGGCTTGTCCTCTGTCATAGCACGGACTAGATATCTGGCGTACAGATGTGGCTCAATAAATATCCTTTCCGTGAATGAATGAATGAACAATTTTTCTCATGCCGGAGACCTCCAAATATTCTTAGACTTCTAACTCTAAATAACATTCCCCAGAACCCAAATCTTAAGAAACACTGGGTCAAGAACTTTCCCATCCTCTCCAACTACCAGGAAGCCATGCACCCTCCAGACCCCACTGAACCCACGTAGGTCATCACTGTGCATTCAGAAGTGTTTTACAGCTGCTTTATCTGACACCACAGCCTCTAGCTCCTCAGTGACTCCTCAGAGTTTGAAAAGTCATAGCATGACCAAGGCTCAGTCAGCCTTTCTTTGCTATAACAAATACCTGAGAGAATAAACTTATTTTTCAAAAAGTATATTAGCTCTCTGTCTTTGTGACAGATGCTGACTCCAGTCAACTCTAGGAAGGAATGATTTCTCCTGGCTTATGGTTGCAGAGGCTTCAGTCCATGGTCAGCTGGATGCATGTAGCAAGGCACAGCATCGTGGTGGCAAAGTGTGGCAGAGAAAAGATGCTTACTTCATGACAACCAGGAAGTTGAGAGATGGCAAAAGAGGCGGAGAGGATGGGGCCAAGGTCACAGACTACTCTTCAAAACCAGACCTGTAGATACTTGCTTCTGCCAATCAGACTCCATCCCCTAATGGGTACATTCAGCTAATGAACTTATCCATGGGTCAAACCACTTGACAAAGTCAGTAACTTCACAATCCAACCACCACTCTAGGTGGCTCTTAGTGCAGTCAGACTGACAAGCAAGATTACCCAGCACAGAGAGAGAAGGCCTGTTATGGTTCACAATTTGGAAAATTCATGCCCAGGATGAGCTGACATGGTTGCTTTGAGCTTGTGGAATGGCAGCACATGATGGAAGAAGCTAGTTAGGAATAGAAGAGAAGGAGGCAGAAGAGGGCTTGGGCCCCGCAGTCTTCTTCAAAGGGTATGCCTCCAGTGACCCAAGGAACTTCCCTGGGCCCATGTCCTGAAAGCTCTATCATGGCCGGTAGACCTGGGAACAAAGGTGCCATCTTGGACAACACAGGTCTAATATCATGGGTATGAACCATCTGTTATCTAACCCATCAGGGAGCCTGGCTTCCATTCTGAACCCTGCTCCTCATTCCCAGTAACTTCAGTACAGTCATCTACATTCCTGAGCATCAATTCCTATAGACCCTGTAATGAGGACGTTCATATACAGAATGAGATCCTCACCAGACTGGAGGAAAGGTCTTGTAAGATGCAAAAAAAAAAAAATGTTTGGAGAATCTTGATGTAACAGTGCACCAGTTAACGCTCACACTGCCATCTTTCCCATCCTCCTCCCTTCTCATGTCACCTTTTTGCCCTTGTCTCTGAGGACACATAGCTTAACTCAAGGAGGAATTCACAGAGGGGAGTATAAAGTCTTGGTAGTCTGGTGGGACTATTCCCTCATGTTGGAAAATTTTATTTTAAAAAGAATGAAAATCCATGCAGACCAGCATGGTAATAAATGACGGAGACATGGAGGGAACCATCAAAGACAGACCTACTTGGGTGGAGACCAGAGAAACTTTACCAGTTTGGCTAGGTCACACTGAATGCTCTGGTAAGTGACTCACTTATTAATGACTGGCCAAGCACCTGAGTATGTCGCTTGACATCTTGCCTTTCACTCACTGCATCAAAGATACTCAACTGAGAACAACCCAGGAAACCAGAAATTGTAATTTTCCATCAATATTCAATTGTCTGATTAGGTGATATATTAAACATATTACTTTTGTGTATGACTCAAAATATATATGTAATTTGTTGCTTGCTTCAGTTTGTTTTTCTGACAATGAGCATGACTAAGGACCATAAAGACTATTACGAGAAAGAATGTGTGATAGAAGGAAGGAAATGTTAGATGAAGGCACCCTCGTACCCCAAACCATTGAAGTTAATTTAGAAGCAAAAAGAGTTCTTATTTTATAAAAACAAAATTTATCAACAAACTGATTGCTTATAAAATTAGACACCCTTAAAAAAAATTTTTTTTTGGTACCAGGGATTGAACTCACAGCCTAGCACTTGCCAGGCAGGCACTTATGCTGCTGAGCTAAATCCCCAGACCCTTCCCTTAAAAATTTTTTAAAAAAGAAAAATTAGACCCCGTTCTTATTTAACACTAGAATGATGGTCCAAATATTATTATCCAGTAGGGCAAGGTACCTATCCACCTTCAGACAAGCTCCTCCCACCTGGAACATGATCGTGGGCGGCTCCTCTCTGGGCAGGAATGTGCCCTTAAATTGCTACATTAGGAGAAATGAGGGCCTGCGGAAGGACTTCCTGTGTATAATTATTCTCCAAAACTTACATAAGTTGTTTAATATTTTAGCAAGCAAAGACTATGACACTGGGGATACAACTCAGTGGTAGAGTGCTTGCCTACTGTGAGCAAGGCCCTGGGTTCACTCTAGCACCACAAAACAAACAAGCAAAATAATAATAATAATAATAATAATAATAATAGCAGCAGCAGCAACAACAACAACAACAAAAGATTTTGCTAGTGCATAGGAACTGCAGACAGAGGCCCAGCTGGGCTCTGCAGGCTGCCTCTGTTATTTAAGGGCTGCAAACACAGTGCCCACCTGGGCCAGAACAGGAACTCAGAGAGGAAGGGCACCATGGGGCACAAGAAAACACGGCCCCTCTCCCATCCCCTCGGCCTTACAGCTTTTTCACAAGAAGCCAGGATTCTGGGTTTTTTCAATGAAACTGGCCCTTCTGTGTTCTGATAGTTTTTAACATGGAACTGAGGTGCAGGTGTAGCTCAGTGGTAAGGCACTAGCCTATCGTGCTCAAGGTCCTGGGTTTGATCCCTGGTATCACAGTGGATAAATCAGCCAAATAAATGAAGTGATGATACTAAAATTGAAAATAAAAGCATGGAACTGAGTTAGCAAGTGAGCCAAGTCTGCAGTGTGGGTCCTTCCACGGGCAACCACTTTGCAACCTCTAATGAGGAAAATATTCAAATGGGTCAAATTTACACAGGTTCCTGTTACTTTAGAAATTAAACTCACTGTGTCCTATCTCTGCCATTTCCTCTCTATCTCAACACATTCCAGCCACCCTATGTTTATATATTTATACATAAATGCATGCATGTCTAAAGAAGAAAATCACCACTCTTGCTTAGGTTTCCCAGTTCTCCCCCTCTTCACTCTTCAAAGGCCTTGTGCATAATCAGATCAATAAAGAAAGAAGGGCTCAATGGCAGAACACTTCCTAGCATGTGGGGGGCCCTGGGTTCCATCCGTAGAACAGAACAGTCTGAGGAGCATCAGGTGCACAGCAGATGGAAAGTCTTTGCACGAAGTTGTACTCTTCCTAAGGAGTAGGCTACAGACCCGGCCACACATGCGTAGCCAGCTAACTCGAGTTCTTTTTTCAAAGAAGACGGCACTGGACAAGAGCCATGTCTCAGGGTATCCAGTATTCCAATGTAGTTTTCCAGCAACACAGCAACTACTGTGTTTGAGTTCCCGAGTATTCCATCCACAGATACCAAGGAACACTAACCATTTGTCTTACGCTTCTACTCTCCCCAAGGACGAATGAAATCACTACGTAATAAGCATTTATTTTTTTCAAGTGGCAAAGACAAAACAGATTTCCAGTGCCATGTATGGGACAGGTGAATAAAAAGAAACTTCTACAAAGGTGATTTGTAGATACGCAGTGCATTCTTTCCTACGAATGTGTGTTTGTCTCACCTTCTTACATCAAAACATTGAGGTTAAGGCAAGTTCAGTGCCAAGCAGGAGTGTTGAATCCTGAAGTTCCATTTTGCAGACAGGTGAGGGTGGGGACGCACCTGGGGCCTGGACATTAATCCAGAATTTATTGATAAGCCAAGTGAGCTTCAGTACCTCAGTCAACTTATTCGGCTTCTCTTAGCTTGGCCTGGTGTTTGGAGAGTAAATGAGATACGGTCCAGTAAGGACTGGAGCATTTCATAAGATCTAGTCCCCAACTGGCACACGGCACGTTGCTCTCTGAGGTGACAGCCTTGCTGCTCTTACAGCTCTTTCCTTCAGTTTCCAGCTCCTGAGTTACGGGTTCTAATCTCTCTTAATCCTCAGTTTTCAACTCCACAAGATGAAGGCATTTGTTTTCTATTGCTGGAGCTGAAAGGTTAGATAACCATTTGGTCTCATCCTGACAGACACCTTCACTGTCATATTGACAAGTTTCATCTCGTGATTGGGAGCAGCCAACCAAAACTTCCACTCACATGCCTTAGCCCAAGGATCAGACTTCAAATCATAAGACATTTCCTCCAAAATGCAGGGACTGATAAATCTACCAAGGCCTTGTGAATCTATTTTGGAAAACACTAGCTCCATGACCCATGTCTCAGGGTATTGTGTGGACTTAAAAGCTCACATTGCTCATATAAATCCTGGTGTTATCATTCAGATCTAGAATGTTGCCCCCACCCCCCGCAAACTCTCATGTATTCAGAGATAGGGCTTTTGGAAGGTGATTGGACCCAGGGGGCGCTGTACTCACCAGTGGATTCACCCATTGAGGAGTTCATGGGTGACTGTGGTGATAGGAGGTGAGGTCTAGTTGGAAGAGGCGGTCCCTGGGAGTGTGACCTGGAAGGATATGTTCTTGCGCGGGCTCCTCCCTTCTTTCTCTGCTTTGTGGTTGCCATGGAGTGAGCAGGTCCTTTGCTGTTGCCTTCTAACATATCATTCTGATTTGAACCAACCAACCATGGGCTGAACCCACTGGAAACTGTGAGCCAAATAAGCCTCTCCTTCATTAAGTCGGGGGGGAGGTATTTTGTCTCAGTGATGAGAAATATAATACACCCATTAATTCTCATGAATGCTCATAAATACAATGTTCACCCAAAAGAACCAGGTTATGACAAATACAAATATTCACATGTATTCATATGTTCAGGACCCAGAATGTCAAACATAAGTGAATCTAGGAGCTTTTTAAACCTCGTGTTCCTCTTATATATTAACTGGACAAGTGGGGACACAGCAACCAGAAATGTCACTGAAGGTCCTAGTCATCACCCTGCACAACTCCAAGGAGGTACTGCTCACATGGTCTGGAGTGGTGCATAGCTCAGCCTACTCAGCTGTAAGAGGCAGCCTTGCAAGTATGGAAAAGATAGAAAGAATGGGAAAGTAACATTTTGTGGGGTACCCACTGGACTAGTTTCCTGTTACTATAACAAAAAACCTGAAGTGATTAACTTATAGAGATGCAAGTTTTATTTTGGCTCACAGTTCTAAAGTTTTCAGTGTACAGTCAAGTGGTCTCATTGCTCTGGGACACTGATGAAGCATCACATCATGGCAATAATGTGTAGCAAAGCAACACCATTTGCACCATGATCCAGGGAAAGAAATGAGGACTGGAGAAGGCAAATCCAAAAACCTGCTTTGGGGGCATACCCCCCCCCAATAACCTAAAGACCTCTCACTCAGTTCTGTTCTAAAGGTGCCACCTCTCCCCAATAGCACCACCTCATGGATCAATCCTTTAACTAACAGACCTTTTGGGGGCCTCATCCAAGCTGTGACACTTATTTACAAAGCATTTTCACATGTTGCTGACTTGTTAGCAGCATGATGAGAACTACCTGGTTGACCCTGGGAAATCCTTGACATTTTTAAGACTCAATTATTCATCTTTAATTGGACTATATGGTCTGTGTCCTAACATACTTTAAAAATACTCTATCACATGCAGTGTAATTCAATGTATACGTAAGTTAACAGTGATCTACACCTTAGGAACATCTCAGGTAGCATCCGAAGTATCTTAATTATGAACACACACCCCAGGGATGGTTGCAGAAGTCCTTCACAGTCTACACCAGAGGCTTCACTAAGCAGCTTAAAGTATGCTAAATAATTTTTGTTGCTCATTAAAATGAATGTCATTCCAGATGTGTGCTTGGCTAGAAAGACTGAGGGGGCTCACCATCCTTGCATTAATAGCTTGCAAGAAGTTGGACCGAGCAGTAATGAGTCCCCTGAAGAACAGCCCCAGTGTCCTGAGCTTCATCCATCCTCTGGCTCTGCTCTGGGGGCCACTTGCCCTCTGACCCATACACTGTGAGGTTGGCTGGCCCTGGAGTATGCCACTCACACCAGTGACCTATCAGAGCTGGAGGACAGATCATGGCCATGCCTCTCATGCATTCAGTGACTCATTGCTACCTCAGAAAATTATATCAGCTCATTAAAAAGTGACCTCTTTCCCACGGGTGGGGCCCCCTGTAATGATTTATAGCGCACCCCTTCCACTTAGCCATGGGAATCGCTTTGTCCTTGCTACACTGATTCAGCGGCAAACAAATCACAAGATTATGGGTCTTGCGCAATGGTTATTTCCAGCTTAATGTGAAAGCCGTGTGTTTTCCCAGCAGCGGGTCATTGGAGACTGCAGTATTGTGAGTGCTTCACACATTAGCAGTAAGAAAACTGAAAGTTATATAGATTATAGCTGCTTATGTAAGCAAATAAATCAAATAAGAAATCAGATTATAGGGGACCAATTAAATGGAAGGACTACCTGGGCATAGAGACTCAGACAGTTAATTGTAGGTTGCTACTCATCTTCGGTGCACTTTGTTGCCTATTAAGATAATGAATCGATTCTGTAAAACTGGGTCCAAAAGTGTGTTTAATCAGACTCATCGAGCAAAAGATCATTATTTTTATGACTCTGTGAAATGCGTATTTTTTACCAATCAGTTTTGAAACAGGTTTTTCAAAGTTCAGAAGAAGGAAATTGTAACCTTTCATGGGACCCTTACTGAAATCAGAAACTTAAAGAAAAATCTCATTATAAAGAGAATAATTTTGGAAAACTAATACCCAAGTCTTCTTTTGATGTGAAAGATGCCATGAATAAAGATTTCTGAGTTGAATGCTGGAGAATTTTTCCCTCTTTCTGGATTTTTCTCAAGAGATCTCAAACAGGGTGTAGGACAAACCACAAATCACTCCTGTGTGAGGTTTGGGTTTTCTTTCTTTCTTTCTTTCTTTCTTTCTTTCCTTCTTCTTTCTTTCTTTCTTTCCTTCTTCCTTCTTTCTTTCTTTCTTTCTTTCTTCTTTCTTTCTTTTTCTTTCTTTTTTTGTATCGTCTTAAAGAAATGTCTTTAAAAAGTGAAAAATGGATAAAATGGGCCCTTTTAGTGCCAAGCAACAAAGGTTCTGGGAGAGGATAAGATCGCAATGTTTAAAAATCATAAGGATATGCGAAGGAAAAACAGAAGCCTTTTGAGAAATTCAAAAATACTATTGTCTTTCTTCTTACTGAGGAACTTAAAGAGACTGCGTTAAGGTAAATTAAAGGATTCTCTATTTAAAACAACTTTCCAGTGTGTAGGAGGTACTATGGGCTAAAAATGCTAAACATGGTGCTTCAGGAAGAGTTTAGACAATTCCCTGGGAGCATATTTATGTCAAGGAATTGAGGAAGCACCATCCGTGGGCTTCTGGAGCTCCATGCAGCCTTCGAGGACCCAGACACCCCTCAAAGAGCGCTCCCAGCCACACCCCCAGCACCCCACCACCACCACCACACCAAGCACACCAGCTTGTGGGTGCATTTGCCACACTCAGGATCTATTTGGGGATAGTGCCTTCCTCTCCTTGGGTCCCTATGTGCAGAAAAGGACATGATCCATACGATGACCTGGGACCCAGTTGAATGCTAACAGCACATGCTTTCCCTGAGAAATCCTCCAAGACCTTCCTTACACCCTTGTTATTTCTTTTCTGAGTTGTCCCTGGCAAGAGCCTCCAGCAGTTCTTCACACCACCGAGGAGCTCCCCCCACCCATTCCAAGCCCTCTGTCCTTGTGCCATCAACTTCAGTACCATGGTGTCTTTATTCACAGGGAGAAGGTAGCACGAGGGCTGGCCAGAGTTTTGTTTTTTTAAAAATCTTCTTTCTTCCTCCCCATGGACAGCACCCCAGCGTCCCTCAATGGGCCTTTCCCTAGCTGTGGTTTTCATCACAGGCTCTGGAGACAGTTTGCCTGTGTTGGAATCCGAGATTCACCACATGCCCGCTGTGTGACCTTAGGCCAGTTACTTAATGACTTCATGCCCACAATGCTTCATCCGTGAAGGCAGGATAATTATAGGGTCCATTTTACAAGGTCGTTGTAAGAACTAAATGAAATGATCCATAAAGAGTGATTCGTGTATAACCTAACCAACTGTAAATGTATAACAAGCATGTTTCTGTCAGTGTAGGTCACCATATGCTGCAGTAACAAAAGGGACGGGATCTAGCCAGGCACAGTGGTGTGCGTGTGCATACCAGCACTCTGGGAGGCTAAAACAGGAGGATCACAAGTTTCAGCTTAGCCTGAACAAGTTAGTCACTTACCAAGAATCCTGTCTCAAAATAAAAAATAAAATAAAAAATCAAAAGACAGGGGACACTGGAGATGCAGCTCAGTACATAGGCTCTGGGTTTAATCTCCAACACCACACAAAAGGAGGGTGCTATGGTTTATATCTAGATGCCTCCCAAATGCTTTATGTGCTCACAAACAGGGCTTAGGGAGGTGGGGCATGTCGGGAAGAGATCTGGAAACATACACCTCCCCCACTCCACCCTCCCATTCTACTTCCTGGCTGCCATGATTTGAGCTGCTTTCCTCACCCACACCCCTTTTCCTTGAGTCAGCTGACCTTGGACAGAAACATGAGCCAAAATAATCCTCCCCCATCCTGGAAGTCGTGGGTATCAGATGTTTTGTCCCAGCAGTATAGAAGGGACTAAAACAGGGGGACAAGATCTCAGTGTCTTAAAAACCAAAGTCGTATTGTCCATTCTACTCCTGCTACAAGCTCATACGTTGCTCATTGGTCTCTCAGGAAACTAAGACAAAGGAGTAGTTCATGTCACCGGAGGGGTAGTGCCACATCACACTGCTCCTTGATATCCTGCTGTGAGTCTCACACAACACTTTTGCTCTTGTCTGTGGGTTCCAATTGCAGTACGTCCATCGGCAGATCAAAAACGTCCAGAGACCAAACTTATGTCTCTACTGAGCACGCATAGACATTTTTCTTACTGTTATTTTCTAAGTAATATAAAATATCAATTAGTCCCAAGTCATCTACACTGTATTAGGTACTATGAGAAATCTAGAGATGTCTTAAAGTACAGGAGGGGGAGTGTAGGTTCTACGCAAATACTATATCTTTTAATATAAGTCAGCAGCTAAGGATTTTGGTATCTGTGGAGGCCTAGAGCCAATGGATGCCAGTGACCCCTGTGGGTACCAGGGACAACTGTATTTCACTGACCAAAGCAAGTTGCCACGTGGTGCCACTTGGCTCCTCTGGGGCAGGAAAGTGTGGTTTTACCGTGTGCCTAAAGGTTGGGAGATCGAGCAGTGTAGGGTGGATGACATTGTTGGGCTGATTATACAGTGTCCCTCAGGGCTTCAGAAGCATAAATGTCAATGCCAGTCGCGTGAGACGTGTAACGTATTGTGACAAGAATCAACCATCAGTTCTCTGTCCTGGTCCGGCATCGATTGCCGCAGAGCACATTTTCCCTGCCGACCACAGCTCTCTCCAGCTTCGATCTTCTTTCACAATACCTATTGTCAATAGCCAATCACTTTGGGACGGGCTCCATGCAGCATTTCAGTCTGATTATGTGGCAAATGGGAAGAAAAGCTTCCAGGGAGAAAATGGAAGCAAACTTCTTTTTCTTCCAAAGCTTATGAAACAACCATATAGTACTTGAGAAAATTAACCCCCAGGTCTCCGGGCCTGTCCACTAATTTCACATGAGGGTCTTTTTCTGTGGGTTTGCAGAGAAGAGCCCTTCCCCAGGTCAAAATGGTTTCCTAAATGTTTTTCAGTGATTTACGTAGCAAATAACTAAAACACACAAGGAAGCTGGTAAGTTCTCATTTGATCTTTCCTGTGGAGAAGCCAAAAAGGAAAGACTGCTCAGAGGGCTTCAGAGGCCACTGAACAGCTTTCTATTGATTTTATACTAAGATACTTTATCACTCTTGTTGCTTTAAAAAGAAATGCAATCTGTGTCAGCGTCTAAATAGACTTTCCTAGAAAAATCAGGCCCCATCCTCGTAAGTGAACAGATGTGGAAGATGTTTACCAGCTTTGGAAAATCAACTTGGGGGGATTTTTTTTTTAAACAGAAGTATCTTTCCTGCTGTACCATCCCAGTCCTTGAAAGCATTGTAACTGGAGTTTTACTTCTGGAGATTAAACTTTAGTGGGCCCAGAATTCATGTTCAAACGTGCCTTGTTCAGCACCCTTCCTATACACCCAAGAAAACATAGCTCAGAGATGCTAGGAAGCTGATACACTCCCTGAGCATGCAGGGCAGGGTCCAACTCCTGAGCCTCAAAAGTGTCACACGTGTCAGCCCCCAGGTGTCTTTTCCTGCACCAGCTTTTGCCAAAGGAGCCAAAATGCCCACAGGTTTAACTTGATGTTACCCTAGGAAAGAGTATATAGTTTTCTTCCTTAACCTTCTCTGTGCCAGCTTCCTCTGACCTAGTTCCTGCCTATATTTGGAATACCCTTTCTCCTGTTTTAAGAAATTCAATAAATAGAAGCCCTAACCTACAAAACTAGCAAGCCACAGAGATCTTTCATGTTATGAAACAGTGCTATATAAGGAAGGGTCTGGATTCTAATCGTGACTTTACCAGGAACCAGTTGTGTGTCCATGAAGAACTCAACCATTCCTGGCATGAGCTATTGCATGCACACCATGGAGGCATTCGAACAGCTGCTCTCCAAATGGCCTTTTAACTGGAAATAAGTTTGTGAATTGGTTACAGGAGTCAAAAGAAGCTTCCCCTGGTACATTCTTTAGTTTTCAGGTTTTGACATTTTATTTTGAAATCAATAGTTGTCTACAAAACAAGATGGAAGGACCACTGAAATGACCACCCAGGAAATTACTGCTCCTTTTCCACACGTCACCTCCTTTTATGCACCCTAGAAGCAATCTCTACATTAAACTTGACATTTATCACCTCCTTGCACTTTTAGATCTTTTCATCGCATCTACGGAAGTCCCTAAGCAACACATAATCCTATTTTGCATATCTTGAATATACAAGTGGGGTAATGCTGTGTTTCCTTCTGTGATTGCTTCTTGGCTCCACTTTATTTTCTTCTATGATTTGTCTTTGCTGGCACATTGGCCATAGAGTTCGTTTCTTCTCGTTCTTGTAGCTTATTGCATTGTATGAATAGAGCAAGTTTCCTTATATTCTCTTCCCCTCAGAAACGGGGTGATTCTTGCTATTCACGAGCCTGCTGTGAACGGTCTTTCATTACCTACAGTGCGTAAGTGAGTTCCCCGGGGCATGGTGTGGTGGTAGCAGTGCTGGGTGTTAAGGAATTAGCTGCTTTTATCTTCATGCTATTGATTTTTTTCCTATCTATGTATATGATCGATCATTCCATTTATATGCCTTGGGAAATTTCTTATAATTTTATGCATAACTGGCTTGCATACACTTTACTTGATTTATTCCTAGGTATTTTAGAGCTTTAGTTGCTATCATCAGGGGTTGCCTGTCTATAGGAATGCAATTAATTTTGTGTAAGATCCTATAAAAAAATACATGCTGGTCTCTCTTATTAATTCTAATAATTTTTCTGGAGAATCTTGGAAGTTCTCTATGTGGATAATCATATCATCACTGACTTTTGATTTCTGTCTTTCTAATCCTGCACAATGTTGGCTGCCTATGTGCCACCCCCCCCCTCCTACCTTCCTTCTCATTAGCAAAATCCAGAATTATCCTCTGTGCAGTGTCTGGCTAAAAATACCCAGTCCTCCAGTCTTCTTGCAGCTGGGAGAAAAGAGAGGCAGGAGAAACAGTTTTGGCCCATGGAGTAGAAGTCTCAGACCTTGGAGGTGAAGGCCTTTGTCAAGTAAAAGACCAAGATGTGCCAGGGGAAGGCTTCTGGGGCTCCCCTTATTCATATCTGTAGCTCAGGTATAGGACAGCCCTGGCCAGAGACTGATTTGTTTTCATTTCTCTGCTTGAGGTTTCCTGGACTGAATTAGTCAGCTTGTTGCTACTCTAACAAAATACCTGAGGCAGACTGCTGCTGAAGAAAAGAGATTTGTGTAGCTCACAGTTTTGATGTTCAAGATAGTTTGTTCATTTTGTAATGAGGGTAGTGGATGGTGTCACAATGTGGTGACAGCACATGCAGGATCAAGCGATCGCACTTCAAACCAGGAAGCAGAGAATGGGAGGAGCCCACTTGCTGCTTTTGTGAGAACTTTCCTGTAAGAACTACCTAGGGGTCACTTGGGAAATATTCTCACCCCTTACATGAACACTCCCCACAGACCTAAAGACCTACCACTCGGCCCTAATACTGTGTTTTATTGATCTCTCATTGCTAAGACAAAATACCTGACACCCAAGATTAAGGAAGGAGAGGTTTATTTGTTTCACAGTTTGTGGAGGTTTCAGTCCTTAATCAGCTGGCTCCAAGGCAGGGTGACATGGCAGAGGAGCAACAGTTTAAGGTGGCAAAAGACAGCAAAAACAACAGAAGTGAAAAAGGGGAGAGAACAAGCCTCTTTTCCTGCCTTATATTGCACACAGGCTACCCGCTCTTGGGGGTGGGTGCAGCAGTTGTACCACCTAGATGTCCTCCTCTTGCACAGCTCAGGATGTTCACAAAGTGAAGGCCCTGACCCCCTGCTGACTCACTCAGTTGAACTTCTAAACTTCTCAAGTTGACACGATGAACAACATCCTAGCGTAGCAAGGGCGGGTCCTCTCCACCCTAGAGCTGCTCAGTTACTTAGCAAACTTTAAGACTTCTCCAGTTAACACAAGGTATCAACCATTACATACTGCCACCCTGGCAGTATGGGGACTAAGCCTCCAACCACTTGGACGCACGAGGGATATTCAGACTGTATCTGTATCAGAGCAGTACCCAAATTTATAAGCAAATAGTGCTTATAAAAGTTCTCAGGGAAAAGTTCCCCTTTTCCTCCCAGTTCCTGCCCATTTCCCTTAGCAATGGTTAATGTCCGCTCGTGATCCGTAACTCTTCAAGGCCCCAGCTGCTATGGGTTGGACACATCTCCCAAAACTCATTTTGGAAAACTGGTCTCTGCCATGGACTAGATATACTCTGAGTGTGTCCCCCAGGGTCTCAGGGGCTCAGAGCTTGGTCTTTCTCTGGTAGGGCCATGTTGAGATGGGGGAAGCTTTAAGGGGTGAGGCTTCATGGAAGGTAATTAGCTCATGGGGACGCCACTCTCAGAAGAGATTATCCCTGGTCTCACAGAGTGGATTAGTCCAGAGAACCGGTTATTGGAAAGGAGCCTGGCGCCTCCCTTGAATCCCCATGGCTTCCTATCTTGCTTCTCTCCCTCTCACACACTTCCACATTGGTGCCGCCCACCATGCTGTGATATAGCCCAAAGGTCTTCCTGGGTGACGGGAATAGCTAGGACACAGGAGCAAGAAAGATGGTGGCCAGGTGCATCCCCAGGATGGTGAGTTTGGCAATCTGACTATGTGGGATAAGACCTAAGCTCCATCACTTGAAAGCTCTGTAGTTATGTAGCTCAAGTTTTCTCTGAACTCCAGACCCCCACATCCTTGCCCTGCTGCGGGGCATCCAGCCCTGCTCCTCCTCCGCTAGTGGGTGATCGACTGCCCGCCTGTCTCCAGGCCAGTAGTGTCCTGCAAGAAGGGCATCAAGGGGACACAGCTGTCTTCTTGTCTATGGGGAGGGCTTCCAGGCCCCCACTAACATGAAACCCACAGATACTCACATCCCTGATATCTAATGGAATTGGTGATTGTATGGAACATGCTCGCAACCCCTCCTACACTTTAAATCAGCTTTGGTTACCTCTAACACAAGGCAGACACTATGTCAAATACTTCTTACACTCTGATGTTAAGGGAATGATGACAACAGGGAAAGTCTACACATTCAGGACAGACTCAGTGTTCCTCTGCACACATTTTCAATCTGCAGTTGGTTGAATCCACAGACAGGGAACCCGTGGATACACAAGGCCAGCTCTAATTACTAGAATGTGTTTGTCCCTCACCGATCTCTACCTCAGCTCCAGTCACTACTAATGTCATCATGGGTCAGTGGCACATAAAATGTGTGGACCTTTCCTCTCACTTTTTCAGACAGAAATTCTCAGCCCAGCCAAGCAGAGTACCCCAGCCCAAGGGGACATTTATCCTTTCCCATGCCTGATTCCTGCAGACTCCTCTCCCAGAACCCTGCAAACTCCCCACAGCCCCTCCCCACAGACACCATCCTCTCCTCCTCTGCACCCGCAGGGCCCCTGCATCCTTGGCAAGCACCCCTCTCCTGCATCATTTCTTCTTTGTTCACACTTTCCTGCCCCTAAAACATTGCTCTATCTAGCAACCATGCCAGTTATAAATTGAAATACAAACAGATAGCCATAAATCTGAATGCACATTTACCATAACTTTATTATGAACAGACACACGGTGCACCCACCCTGCTCCTCCTTGGCAGGGAACTTCAGATCTGAGGCCTGGTCAGTGTCCACCAAGCCCACATGTACACGGCCACTTACGACAGGGCTCGCCTGCACTCCTAATGAGGGCGGACACCAGGACTCGCAGGGAAAATGATTCCCCTTTTCCTCTTCCTCACCACAAGAAGCAATTACAGATGCGCTGCTCCCCTTGTAAAACTTCGCACAGCTCTCTAGGATGGGAGGAATCAAATTAAACCCCCGTGGAGGACTGGGGGCCTCTATATTTATGCAGCTAGGCATGGCACAAATCTAATATTCCATAGAGATGCTAAGCTCTGCGCAATTTGTACACGCATGGCTCCTTGCACAAAGGCACTCAATAAATATCTGTTGGCTGGTTGGTTACAAATAACAGAGCACCGCTGTAGCAACTGTGCAGTGTTAAAGATGCCTGGTGTTCAGGCTCCCTTCTAGGTCAAGGCCTTCAGTATGTTAATAGCACCCTGGGTGGAGGCAGCTGGAAGAAGTGAGGGCCACCAAAGCACAGATCGGAGGCCTCTGAGCCTCAACCTGGGCCGAGTGCTTGGACCCAGTAGACAGCAAAGCCCTTCACTAGTGACGTCCAACCACAGGTGGGTAATTACTAAAGGAGGGAGGTACAGGTACAATCTGCCCAGGGATCAGGGGAAGAATTAATGGCTACCCAGAATCCTCCTCACCCTTCCCCGCCCCATGGGACGAAATGGCCTGACACTGTGTACCTTGCCCCCTGCTAATCATAACTGTCAGACATTAAAGGCGCCTGCTCGCTCTCTCTCTGTCTTCCTCTTCTTTTTTTCTTATTCTTTTATTCTTTTTTTAATATCACTAGTATGTCTCAGTACCCATGATTAACGTTTGTAAGACTTGGTTTGCTGAGAATCTGAATTATTCCTTTGGTGCCCCAAAATATAACTCGCCCTCCTGAACAGGAGTGGTTTAGCATGTTCGTGGCTGAATGCCTTCAGCCTAATGAGCCAGATAGGCTTCTGAAAGCCGGCAGCCTTCGCCACTTTCCCCCACCCCTGGAGGACATGGCTCAGGGGTGGCCGTGGACACTTGGCTTCTCCGGAAGACAGGGCAGAGCATGGTGGTCCAGGAAAGAAGGCCAGGGGCCGTTGTAAGGGGAAGACACCTGCCTCCCTGTTGGTATGCTCTTTGCACCCCTCAGGCAAGCCCCAGCTCTGATTTCATGGCGAAGCATGCCAGCCTGAAGCGGCAGCTTGGGGGTTGCCAGGGAAACCATCCCTATGTGTTCCGGTGGAAACTGGTCATGGCTGTGTCGCAGCTGGGTCTGGGGGAGCAGGGCCT
Source organism: Dolichotis patagonum (assembly GCA_004027295.1). NCBI lineage: Eukaryota > Metazoa > Chordata > Mammalia > Rodentia > Caviidae > Dolichotis > Dolichotis patagonum. Next base: position 126,363 of record PVJX010001137.1, on the reverse strand, counting down.
ATGTATATCAAGGGGTTCCCTGCTCCCAGCACAAAAGCTGGAGAACAACCCCAGGAAGCCTCTCTGCAAGATGGGGCACATGTGTCCCCAGGGTGGCAGCTGGGCTCAGGGACAGGCTGGGTAAAAGAGAGCAGTAAAATGAAGAGTCCTCTCTTAGGAATATTTACCATCAGTCAGGCAATGGTCTGATGTTTCTAAAATACAGTGTTTAATTTAATGCTCAGCGATGGTCACCCTTCGCATGGCTCTGAGGCCAGTCCAGACATGACGAACGGTGCTGCTGGGAGACAGTAAGTCCGATGGAGACAGTGACCGCCTGGCTGTAGCACTCACATCCCACTGAAGGGGAAACTGAGGCTCGGGCAAGCTGCCCGCACCCATCAGGATCACAGACCTAATTCTATAGACAGGAAACTGAGGCTCAGAAACACATCCTTCAGTTAGTTTTCCTGGACCACAGCTGGAAATACAGATGTTTAACAGCAACCTTCTGATTCTGAAATCCTGGTAACTAACAGAAGACTATGGTCAACCCTGTGCATGAGAATGGCGGCATATCAGAGGGTCAGGGCTGGTCTTTGGTCACCCATTTGTGACCTTGGCCCAAGCCCGAGACAAAGGAACACACAAGACTTGTGTTTTTCAGGGCAGGAAAGTTTGGTCTAAGAACGCTTACACAGCTGGCCCAGGGCCACCAGGGCAGCAAAGGTGGCCTTGGTGCCTGGCAGGCAAACGTGTCTGAAGCTCCTCTCCCAGATAGGGTCCCCCAAGTGCCACAGTGTGGCACCCCAGCCACCTGGACATGGCCCACTAAAAGCCAAACCCAACCTCTCGAGCACTGGGTGAGACTCTTGGCTTGCACTCTGGCCACACAGTGGACTCCACCCTGGAGCTCTTCGAAGCGACTGCTACTTGGGCTTTCCCTCTGGAAACTCCAGCTCTATCAGTCTGGTGTGAGTCCCCGGTGTCCTCAAGAAAGCTTCCCTCTGTGACTTGAATGTGCAACCAGGTGTGGCAACTCCTCAGTCAGCCCCTTGCTCAGATGCCAAAGGCGAGTGTCTGAAAGGAGGATGCTCCAGGTTAGGAGCAAGGGTGCTGGAGCCAGCCAGACCTGGGCTCCAGTCCTGACACTGTCCCTCCCCAGCTGAGGAACCTGGGCAAATCAACTTGCTCCTCCAGCCTCAGTGTTCTCATCTCTATAATGGGGTAACAATACCCCGCCCCTGGATCCCATGAAGGAGATCCATGGTGGTGCCTGCCACACAGCTAGCATTCAGGAAGTCGGACTTCCACCCCTGCAGTCTCTTGCTACAGCCACACAAATACGGGAGTAAAGAACAGCACGAGCTGGGTGGAGTTAGGTGTTTGCACCACCAACAGCCACCTAAAGTCATTTTACAGCTGAAACCCAGGTGGCCTTGGGGGTCCACCACATGCGTCCCCTCTGAAAAGTTCAAAGCCACACTCCCTCAATAGCATCAGCCCCCCAAGTCCTAGGGTAGATACGATCTAAAGCAGACACAGGCAATTTAGAGGAAAACATCTTAGAAATAGTAATCCGGTACTTGAGGTTGGGGAAAGACCGCGTCTCCAAGAGCAGGTAATCCTGTGAAACGAAGCTCAAAACTCCCGTCTCCAATCGGGGTTGACTCATCTGCTGGGAAGCGCCAGTCGCTTTCCCGGGCCCCTCGGCTAAGCCTCTGCGATGATAACAACATTATTCCCAGTCAGTTCTCCCTACATCAGCATCCACTCGCAAGCCACCCCCAGACTGCACAGGCCAAGGGCTGCTTCTTCGAGTCCCTTCACTGGAGAGACCAGCTCCCTCGCCCCCAGCCCTGCTCCACCCAGGGCCACTGAGCCCCTGGAGGGCGAGGGCGATATTGACTTCACAGAAAGAGCTACTGCTTACATTACAGCCATGAGGGGGGCTTTTGTCAAACACCTCTCCCGAAGTATCCGAGGCCGGTCCTCCGTCCTGCTGTCATAGCTGGCAAGGACGATTTCACAAGGCCGTGGCCACAGTGATAGAAGGCCTCTTTGCAGTAAGCAACTGAGTGGGGTCCAGCACCCGCACGGTAAACCGGCATTGCAAACCTATGGCAGCTCCACCTGCTTGCGACCAGGCATTTAAGCCAGAGAAGAGGCGGCGAGCAGCTGCTGTAATGGTGATTTTTCTTTGGCTCGGCTGGCAAAAGAAGGTTCAAACACAAGGTCTCCTCCTGGCTTTCCGGAGCTTTCTCCCTAATGCGGGAAGGAAAGACCTCGACTCCTAGTACCGCGGGGGGCCATAGCTGAGCTTCGGAAAGTTTGCTGAATCTAGGTCCAAGCTGGTTTTGGAAACGGGACTGTTCTCACAACGCTAGAGATCAAAGTACGAGAAGGAAGTCAGGGTTTACAGTCTTCAGTGGGGAAAAAGCTGATCCCTGGGCATTTTAGACATTCGGTTTACTGCACAAAACTGGCGAGGGATGAAAGAGCAGATAACTTGGCCACCAGATGCAGAATTCCGTGGACTCCTGCTTGAGGCCCAGCTCCTTGTTAGGGACTGTGTCTGCCCGGCTCACTTCTGATCTAAGGAGCTTTACAAGGGATGCAGAGGCAGTGCTCTGCCGGTGTTTGCTGCCTGACGAGCCAAGCATTTGTGCAGCGAATAGGTATGCACATAAGCTTACCTGACTTCCTATGAGACCTTTTTTCTACAGAGACTGAAATCAAGACTTAGGTGGCTTTTGAGCAGCACGTGTGAAAAAGCAATTACATTAGAGAGCAACTGTGTGTGTGGCTTCCCAGCTTCCCTTCCAGTAACATCACATCGATAGCCTGGCAGGAGTGTCTGCGCCAGGGACAGTAGCAAAGGCTATGAGAGAGGGCTGGCTTGTGGTGGAGGCAGCCATTAAACCCCCGCAGCCCACCCTTAACTCACGGGTCCTCGGAAACGATTTTCTATAGGAGACTAGATTTTCCTTTCCTTCCTCTTCACACTTGGCATACCAGGCCTAGATTGTTTTCCAGGATATTTTCCCAATCTATTCTGTTCTACCTGAACTGACCACCATTCGTGGTCAAGTAACATCGCATGCAAGAATTCCTGTTTGTATCTTCCTCTTAGAATTACAGTGGCAAAAGTGAGACCCAGGGGCCGGGGATACAGCTCAGCAGCATAAGCGCCCACCTGACAAGCACAAGGTCCTAAGTTCGATTCCTGCTACTAAAGGGAAAAAAGTGCAACCTGGAGCCCCTTTGCCTCCCCACCACCACCACCCGGAGCTGAATTTCTTCACCCCCTGAGAAAAAGGAGGGAGAACAGAGGCGCTTCAGAGTCCATGTTAGTCTGACACCCCAATTCCAGATTTTACTAACAGACCTCTCAGTCCCTGGAGAACCTGCACATGGCTGGTCTGGCTTGCCTTAAAAACCTGTTTGTCAGAAAGCGATAAATGGGAGACCACTGGATGCTAAAGTAATTCATTTTGTGTTCAAGAGCAGCAGGTGTGCCTGGGAGTTTCTGAAGGCTGCTGCCGTCCACAAATAATCCGCCCAGCTAAGCAGGATGGCGAAGGAACAGCACAGGAAGAAAGTGCGGAAGGCGCCCTAAGACCAACAAAAACAGGAATAGTGTGGGCAAACAGTTAAGTCGAAATTTTAATACATTCCGAGAAGGAGATGGCATGAAAAAAGTCAATGTGAATCTTACAGTGGCTCCAACACCTGGTAACTGCACAGATTTTGAAACTAGGAATTATGGGGGACACCTGCTTGGACCCATGGCCAAGCCCTTGTGTATTCATTAGTGAAAACTATTTTTCAAAGAGTCCTTTGTGTGCCCCAATTGTCTAATGAGGACCAGTTACAGAGAAAGCTTTGAAGTAACTGAACCAAAAATTTAAAACTCCAGTGTCCTTTGGTGCCAAATATGTGATTAAAAAAAAAAGCTCAGATGTGAGAGAAAGAAGCATAGACACATTTTTCTATATTAAATATGCATGTATAATAAATAAATGATAAGTATTTATGAAAACATAAAAATAAATATAAAAGATAGTCTATAGCTTCATAAAGGAATCTGACCTACACTAGAGTTTTCTAGGGACACAGAACCAATAGAATGTGTATACACAGATTGTCCCCAACTTAACAATTATTCAACTCCTGATATTTTTTTTTTGTTACTTTCTATGATGGTATGAAAGCACCATTTTATTTTTCTTTTTCAGTAGTAGTCAATAAACTGCATGAGATGTCCCACGCTTTATTATAAAATTGGCTTTATGTTCAATGATTTTGTTCACCTGGGCTCCCGTAAGTGTTCTGTGTTTGAAGTCAGCTAAGCTGAGCTATGACGCTCTGCAGGTTAAGCATATTGAATGCATCTTTAACGTATTTTTCAACTTAATGATGAATTCATTGGGATGTAACCCCATCATTTTTATCAAAGAGCATCTACCGAAATGTGTATACACATCTGAATATGAATATGACGAGCAGCAGTGAGCGGAGAGAGATTTTTTTTAATAAGGACTTGCTTTGTGTGATTAGGAGGCTGACACACGCCAAGACCTGCAGGTAGGTGGACATCTCCTGAGCTGGAAACACAGGACAGCTGTTGTGATCATGCCTGTTTGAGTTCCGAGAGACCTGAGACCCTGGAAGAGCCAGTGTTTGAGTTCACAGGCAGGAACAAAGACCATCAGACAGGAAGACGCCTGATTGGATGAGGCCCACCCATATGACGTAGGGGAATCTGGGTGTCAAAGTCCACCAAAAAAATCCCATCCCAAAAGATGCCCTAGTGGAAATACTCCAAAGAATGCTTGATGGAATACCTGACACGCCACAGCGCAGTCAGGTTGACACATAAAATTAACCATCACATGGCCTCTGCCACTTTTCTTAACAAAGAAAAATGTCTTTCTTTCTTGGACAAATGTGGTTGTTGTAAAGACAAGAATCCAGAGGCAGATTTTCTCCCATAAGTCAAGAGGGCAAGCACGATGACTCCACATGACAGTGGCCTTGGGAACGGCCAGGGGAGGAAAGCCGCCTTCCCAACCAGAGGAAGCAGCCGTTGGTCAGTGTGCCACCCAAATGGCCCTGGCCAGGGAGAGCCCAGCATTGTCTGTGGCTAGAGCTTCTAAGATTTCAAAACAACCTGGGGCTAAACAAATCCACAGAGTGTGGGATCCCTCCCCACCACCCAGGCCACCTGTTTTAACCTCCACCCTCGACGGTGAGTTCCAGGGAAACACACAGAGACACTGCAGGGCTCATCAACGTCTATATTCCCAGCTCTCGCCACAGGGCCTGGCGTGCAGTAGGTACTGACTTGTACATTCCAGAACCGGAAACCAGCAAGCGCCATCATCTTAGCACTTGACCTTCAGAAGCTCCCTCCATTAAAGAAGCACAAGAAACTTTACAAATACAGCTTGTGCTGTGTGGTAGCTGCCAAACTCTGATGTCACAGCGCAGGGCACTCTCCCCAGGCTCCGGTGCCCCTCCTATGATGACACAGTGACATTAGAAGAAAAGAATTTCTTCTGAGTCTTGAGTTCTGTATCCACAGATCAACGGAAACCAATGCCAGCCTCCCCTGGGGAGCCTGGAGGTGCCTGGCAGATCATCCCCTACTGGATTCTGCAGAGGGGGTCCACACCCACACCTTGAATGGGGAGGACATGTCCCCAGTTGCTTGCACAATAAGACAAGCGCTGTCTTGTCATCTTGGTATCCGAGGACCAATGAACCGCCACAGGCAAATCCAGCAGTAAACAGAGAGGGCAGCACAGTTACAACTGTCTGTCATGTGTCTGCGTCAGACACAGCCGCCCTCCTCCCAGACAGGTAGACAGCATCCTTGTTTTCCTACTGTCACTCATCTGCTCCCAAGGAGCTTAGCAGGGATGAATAATTTGTTCAGAGACCCTGGATGGACCACATGGTGATAAACACAAATGTGTAATATCGATAGAAGTTTGAAATGTTTTCTCAACTGGTCTCCATCCAATTCCTTGCTTTTTAAAAAAAAAAAAAAACAGAGCCATGTGTCTTGGTCAGATATTAGGGAAATCATCTCGAGATCTCTATCCTTAGCCTAAAGCATACTGGGCGCCCACAGGAGTAGCACACAGGCTTGGAGCTTGTGCATACCCAGAGGGATGGCATTCAGCCTGGTGCTGGGGTGAACACTTCCAGTCTTCTGTGTCCTGCCATCAAGCCCAGAGCATCAGCATCTGGCCCAGAGCATCCAGGGAATATGTCCCCTGTGTCTTGGGTTCATCCAAATAAGCTCCAGATCAAAGTGGGGCTTAGAAAAGCCAGCTAGTCTCACACGCAGCACCAAATTTGGACTCTCTCTTCTCTCCTCTCACTATCCCGCTCTCTCATCCTGCCCAGGACCTGAAATGGTTGTTCCAGTTCTCCACGATCGGACCAAAGATGCACGCTGCCTTTTAGCTCGCAGCCCTGCTGTGAACTCAAACCTCCTTTTGTAGCCCTTGCTTCAGAAGGAACCAGGTTGGCCCACATCAGTCCCTTGGGTTTCATGTCCCATCAGCTGGGCCTCGAGGAAGGAGCAGGACACTGGGTGGGCAGGCTGGCTCTTCTAGTGCTGCAGCTACAGGGAGGAATTTTAGCTGTTAGGTAGGTATTTCATAGTTGATGTAGGCCAAGTTATTCAGTTCACTGTGTAGAGACCTCTTCCCCTGAAAAGAGAGGAAAAGAAATAATCGGGCTGGAGACAAATCGATCACATCCTCAAGCCTGGAAAGGGGGGGTCTCACATCCATCCTGCAGGGCAGTCAGGTTCCACCCTCAGAGCAGGTGACACTGCACCTCTGGGAAAGTTGCCTTCCAGCCACTAATAGGTGGTACAACGTGGAGCAAGTGACATTTAACCCCCTGGATGCCAGTGCCTCCATCTTTAAAATGATGGCTATGATCACTGAAACATACCAGAAGCAGAACACCCTCAATCCTCAAGCTCCTGAGTGTCCAAGCCATTGCCACTAAAGGCCCAGAAAAGCCACTTTTACAGACTTCAGTCTTTCATTATCTAGAGGTAAGGAACCCACTGCCCTCACCCAACCTCATACCCTACTGCCCACTACCCCTCACCTGGAGATACCATCCCGCTGAGGTAGCCAAAGACTCAAAATCAAGCTCCAAGTCTGCTTGGAAGTATCTGTGTGGCCATGAGGAAATCATCTCCCCTATCCAGCAATCTGTTTTCTTCTAGGCAATAAGAGAACAAGAAGAGGGTCAGTGATACTGCCTTGTCCAAGACCCGCAGCCGGTCCAGGGCCACATTTAATTCCTGCACAGTAAAACTAGAAAAGTAAGTTAGTATAGTAAGGCTTTTTTTTTTGACAATGCCTGCTTTATTCAGTTCAAAGGATTGCACTTTATTCTGCAGTTAGATCCTCCCTCCTTTCTTTGTATTAAATGGTTTTTCTTTCATGATGCTAGAGGTCATACTTTGTTTTAATACTCCTATTGTCCTTCCTTGATGAAATGAGACCCTGGAAACTGCATGTCCTCCTGCCCTGCTTACTTACTTTGACTGGCCTATGAAATCTCAAAGTACAACGATTAGTAGATGAGATGAGCTCTGTAATCCTTTGAAGCTCTGGCAGGATCAGAGTCTAAGTGATACAGAGATGTTCAGACTTGGGAGACAGGTTCAAGGTTGGACTCCACCACCGAGAACTATGCAACATGAGCAAGTCACTTCTCTTTATTCCTCCTGAAAATGGGAATAATACTAGTGCTTACCTGATAGAATTGTTTGAAGATTAACCATGCTCAAAGATTTACCATGCTTAAAACAGCATCACACCATAAAGAAACGGCCCTGAAACAACAGTAATAATGAGCAAGTGAGGGGTGGGTGCTATGGTTTGTGTCTAAGTGCCCCCCAAGCCTCATGCAATCATGGACACTGCTGAATCTAGCATTTGTGATTGGTTCATTGTCTAGCACTGTGATTGGTGGCATGAGTGCTGTACCTGCCCAGGGGCAGAGCCAACATACAGTGTAAGGGTGCAACAAGGCGTGTTTTCCCTCTCTTTTGCTCTGCTTGTGCTTGCTCTTTGTGGTGGCCATGAACAGCTGCCCCACCACGCCACCCTGCCTTGGAGCCAGCTGAGTATGGGCTGAAACCCCCAAAACTGTAAGAAATAAACCTCCCCTTGCTTCACTTTGGGCATCAGGTATTTTGTCTCAATAATGAGAGAAAAGTAACCAAAACAGTGGGGAATAAGGAGAAGAAGAGGGATGCACACAGGAGAGACAGGAAAAGGAAGAAGGAAGAGTAGAAGTGTGCCAATGGGTGTGGCTCCCTCCAGATGTCATCACAGGTAATGTGTGAACAGAAAGGGGACAGCCAGGCCTCCTGTCAGAAATGGTAGGTAAGCCAGGTGTAGTTGCACATGCCTGTAATCCCAGCATGGTAGGAGACTGAGGCAGGTAGATCATAAGTTCAAGCCCAGCCTGCTGGAGCAATTTAGTGACTGTGAGATTCTATCTCAAAAAAAGTAAACAGAAAAATAAAAAGGACTGGAATGAAGGCCCTGGATTTAATACCTAATAGAGAAAGGAAGGAGAAAAGGAATTAGAAGGAAAAGAAGGATGGAAGGAAGGAAGGAAAGAAAGAAAGAAGAAGGAAGGAAGGAAGGAAGGGAGGGAGGGAGGGAGGGAGGGAGGGAGGGTAAGGACCAATAGGCTGGACAGTGCCCAAGGCAGCAGGGGCTTCTGAGCTATGTTACCCCCTAAGGAAAATAAGTTCGTGGCTCTCCATGTCAGAGTCCTGCCACTAGCACGAACCTTTGCCACTTTGCTCTTCTTTGCATCTCCTACACCCCAGAGGGTCGCAGGCAGCACATTTCATCAAGCCATCACCATCCCTGGGAAAAACTTAAGCCAGGCGCATGCAATGTGGCCAGGCTCTGGACTGGTCAGGTATTCTTCACTGGGCCAGTCAGCTGAGGCAGGGGCGTGGCTAAATCCTTGTGAGTCTCAAAACTCTCAAAGGCCTAGGAAAGCTCCAGGAAAGGAAATACTTGGGGTTTCCCAGTGACTTCTACCTAGTCATACAGCAGATGAGAGTTGGCAGGACCGAAAGAGGTATTTGAAGAAGGACACAAGAGACCTAGACCAAGTAGGGAAATGAAGGAAATATGACCGGAAGGCTTGTTCAGGACACTGGCTTGATTGGCTGCTGTGGGAATCAGATGCTAACTCCTGGGCCAGTCAGATTGAAGACAGGTCATATGAGCGGAAACAGCCTATGAATTGCACATAGGAGCATTGCACTTCCCTAAAGTTGGAGTCAGTACCAGAAGGAGGCCATTTAATTTCCCTACTTGGAAATTTCTAGAAGTCTCTGAAACTTCCTTGTTAAACAGAAGTGGCCTCCAAAGGAAAAACCTTTGAGAATCCCAGGAGCCGGGGAGACTGCTTTGCCTCCCTCTGGGGAGAAACCCATCAAACTCGAGAATTACTTACCAGCTAAATCGTCACATCTTAATCTTTTATTAGGTGAGCATCCGCTCCTTCAGGGACACAGGACCACCATTCTGTTTCCCCAGCAAATAGATTGAAATCTTCCAGCTAATTTGGAGCTATCCATGCTACTAACTTCTTATTTGGAAGAGGGTGAATTAGCTGTGAGCAATGGCCTGAGAGTCAAGGCATCTGAGACCGAATCCCACCTGTAAGGGAAGTGGAGGGAAACCCATCTAAAATGTTTGGCATGTTGAAGTGTGCAGGCTTTGATTTTATGGGTAATTGATACTAGTTCTAAAGCCATAGACATTTTGCAGCTTGACTTACCTGGATAAATTTGACTATACAGACCTCAGCAAACTACAAGATTGGTTCTGAAAGCCCTCTCTAGTCTCTTCGAGGTAGGAATAATTCCCAAGACCTCTCTCGATACCGTTCTCATTGATATCCTAAGCTGATGTCAAATCCTCTGATTCCCTGGCTGATTATTCTTCTATCATGATCTCAGTCTCTGAGACTGCTGCAGATGTTCAGCAAAATATCTCTCTTCACAGTTCTGTAGATGTTAGGATAGCATGTGGCTGGATTTGACCTAGTTCCACAGGTGTTTACCAAACACCTACTAAGTGCAAGGAATGCCCGTGTTTATTTCCCAATTACTTGTGGCAAATGTTTATTAGTGAAGGAGCCTTCTTTCTTCCCACATGTCCATATGGCAGTGCCTTGCAGAGATTGCTGCTGGAAGCAGGAGACGGCTGTTTTAATGATCAGCAAACCAAATACTCGCTTGCATAGCACTTCGGAGTGAGTTTAGGGAGGACAACTCATCTCGAGGGAATTTGTGGAAGATGGTGTTGTGGATCATTTAAGAGGCCTTACAAGTGTCACTGTGATATGTTTGTTAAGCATGCACAGACACGGGCTCAGACACTCGAGATGAGTTGCCACATCACGACAAAAGCATCCCCTCAACTACCCGGAGAGCCCAAAAATGGCTGCTCCTGTGAAAATGTGACATTCACCATAGGGGGAGGTTTCTCCTCTGCGGATGAGAGCCTTAGCCATCAGCTTTTCCTAATCCCGTGAGGACTTTCCCACAGTTAGAATTTGGTCAGCCCTTCCATCAGGTGACTGTAATCATATAAGGCTCCTGGTTCACAACCCCTATCCCCACATGGGGTCCTCCATTGACAACCACCAGAGTTACCTGGGAGCTTGTTAAAATTCAAGATGTCGTGGTCTCAAACCCAGAGACTCAGGTCTCGTGGTTCCATGGTAGCACCAAGGGACATTGTTCAGGTGTTCCCCTAGGCCATCCTTTGAGAACAGTGGTCCCCAATATGCTTTTATCATGGCCTCTCTTCTGAATTCCCAGCTCAAACAGGCAGCATTTGCACCATGCTGCCCCAAACTTACCACGGTGAACACTTCTTCCTGGCGTCATCTCTACAAATGGTACCACCTTCATCTGTGCCCTGAATCACTCACCTCCAGTCTCTCACCTCCCTCAGATGCTCACTCACCCCTCCTCAGCCTACGTCAGCTCCATCCCCGAAAGGGTGTCACATCCACCCCCTCCTCTGGAGCATCCTTCTGGCGGCTGTAATTCACCTGTACGATTTCTCAATTTGTGTCCTGCAAGAGCTGTCCACTGTGTCTCCCTGTCTCTGGTCTCACTTGCATATTTACATGTTAGACTTTGGCATCCTATTGCTCCCAGAATATGGTTCAAACTCCCTGATGTGGCATCAGACACCTTGAATACCTGCATCTTATCTTCTCCCCATTGCAGTCTCCCAGTGCTCCCCTTCCTGATTAGAACATCCTGAACTTAAATTTCACCCTGCCGTGTTCCCTCTGCATGGAACGCCCTTCCCCAACCCGCCCACCTCCCAAACTCCCACTGCAGTTGCAGGGTTAGGACCAATTTCTAATTACATCTAGAAGGTTCCCCTCTCAGAGTCAGTCTTGCACCTCTGGGTTTTGTTAACTGAGTTCCTTCATTCTTCTGCTTCTGTTTTTTTTTAATAGCTTTATTAGAGTATAATCTATGTACTATAAAATTCACCCATCTTAAGCACATAATTTAGTTATGTTTAGTGGAGTCATTGCCATCTAATTTCAGAACATTTTTGTCTCCCCCAACAGAAACCTTGTACTTATTTTCTCCCCAATTCCTGTCCTCAGCCGACCACTAATCTACTTCTTTGTAGTTTTTTTTTTTCATTCTTGGCACTTATGCAAGTGGAGTTATATAATAGCTGTTCTTCTGTGTCAGGCTTATTCACTGAGCATGTTTTAGAGGTCCCTTCCTGTATCAGGACTCTGTTTCTTTCTCCTGTTGCTTGTAACTGCCATATTTTATTTACCATTTCATCAGTTGAGTGACACTTGATTTCTTTGCATGTTTCACTGTCTTGCTTAATGCTTCTGAGACTATTCATATACAGTGATACCTCAATTCATGAATTTGTTTCATAATTCTGGGGAACATGACATAGTCATGTTCATCATTGGATGCAGAGTTTGTGAACAGAGCCAAAATTTTGCTGAACATTTCTGTTTGGAAACTGAATTATTCACTAACAGAAGCATTCGTGAGCTGAAGTATTACTGCACAAATTTGGGGATGTATGTTTTTCATCTCCATTTAGTTTAGACCTAGAATATCCCCCAAAGGCTTCGCTGTTTGAGACTTAGCTGCCAGCCTGCAGCACTGTTGACAAGTGGCAGAACCTCATGAGGCCTAGAGGGAGGAGGTTAGGTTATTGGGGGTGTGGTTTCAAAGGGGAAATTGGGACCCCAGTCCTTTTGTCTCTTTTCCTTCCTGACAACCACAAAGTGAGCACTTTCTTCCACCCCACACTCATATGAGGTACTGCTCCATGCAGGTGCAGAGACAAGACCCCAGTGGCTACAGCCCAAAACCTCTAAAACCACAATGTAAAACTTCCTTTTAAATTGTTTATCTCAGATATTTTGTCATGGCAATAGGAACCAGTGCAACACAGTTGTCCAATTATCCACAACATCTTGACCTCTATAAACATACAACTTTAACCTCTTAAATTCTTTTTTCAATTTCTTCTTTTGTTGCTGTACAAATTTGTTTTTTAAGCCCTGACTTCAAATGAATGACTCCAGTTCTACTGACCATGGCCTATGCATGACAAAAATCCTTCCCTCGAATTTTTTTGTGGATTTATTTTTAAGAACAAGAACAAATATAATCTTGCAAAACCATACATAGAAATTCAAAACTAAAAACTGTGAGTACAGTCATTTTTTCAAAATGCTTCTCTTTTGTTTCTAATTACCATTGAGGAATAAAATTAAGGTAGGGTTAAAGGCTTAGTAAAATACAGCCTTCGTGCAATAATTACACCAAAGAGAAATAAGCTAGTGATTATTGTCCATAATTATTCTCCCTTTTTATGTATTGAATCTCTGTCCTTTGCTCACCGAAAATTGCTAAGTGCTTTTAAACTTCTGTCTTGGTTTTCTGCTCTGGCCTGATCCAGTAAAATGACTCTTGTCGGGGAAAGTGGTGTGACTCTCTCGGTGCAGCTTGGGTGTCCCAGGTGGAATCACTGGCTGAGGACATCCTCCAGAGGCTGAGGAAGCCAGAGTGGGAGCCAGAATACGCATGCGTGCACACACACACACACCAACAGACACAGCTGGTGTTATTCTGCCTTCCACTGTGCTGCTTGCTTCACAGTAGATACACTACCAGCTGTGAGACTCCAAACTGGGGTGCTGGGAATTGCTCCCCTCCACCAGGAGCCCGCAGATTTGCCCTCAGGTCTGTGATCCGTTCCTCTAACCGGAGCTGCAGTGATGCCAGGGAAGGAGGACAGAGAGTGTGGACGGTAAGTGCAGTGTCTCTAGGCCACCTGGAAGTGAACCAATCTGCTCTGGTGCAAAAAGGGGCTGGTGCTGACCTAAGGCCACAGGCTGACTCTTACGTCCTTGCCCTCCTCCTCCACGCTCAGTCCTAAACCAGGCCAAACCTTGCTGTCATTGAGAGGTAGGTGGGAAGCATCAGAAAAATGCAGCAGGGACTGCTTTCCAATGGCTTTAAGGTTACTGCAGTGGCAGCCAGTGGACCCTTTGGGGGCTTCCAGAGACCTAGTGAGGTGGCCTGGCCTGGTTCCTATGGCCTGCAGTCAGAAGGAGGGGCCTCAGGAGACCCTGGCTCCAGTTCAGAGCCCACGGGAAGAGGAGAAAGGGTCAGACAATCCAGAGCCTGCCTGGGTGACAATCAAAGGCTTTCTCTTTAATCCAGTCTCTGGGAGGAGGCCTTCCATAATCCTCCCTGTACCCAGATCCCTGATCTTTGTGACTCCAGCCCCAGCACTCGGGCCTGGGAAGCAGAAACACAAAAATTTCAATGTGGGATGTGACCTCATGTGCACTGGGTGCTGCCAGTCTGCCACCCTGAAGCTGTTCCTGGTGCTTTTTCTGTGTGTACAGTGACAGTCAACCAAGACCCAGCAGAGAAGGTCCTTTAAGGGTCATGTGTGTGACATCATGTGGGGGCTTCCTGCCTTCAGGGGCAAAACAAGAGGGAAGAGGTGTGTGGCAAGAGGCTCCCTGCTAGTTCTCTCTCTCTCTCTCTCTCTCTCTCTCTCTCGCTCTCTCTCTCTCTCTCATCTTTTCTTTCTTTTCTTTTATTTCTTCTTTTCCCCAGAGTTCTGGCTGTTGAACTCAGGGCCCTTTTTCAGTTTTTATCCTGAGGCGGCTCTGCCTAAGTGAACCAAGTTGCCCAGGCTGAGCTCCCCCCTCCTCAGCCTCCGAGGGCAGGGATGACGGGCACACACCACCACGCCCCACTCATTTCATTGGGTGGGCACAAACTCCCGTTGGATTCAGCATGTATGCAAGCATTGAGTGCTTACTGTATACCAAGGCTTCTTCGGTGCATTCTTGAGAGAAGACAACAAGGAAATAGAGGAAGTGTCCCCTGCTGTCCGGAAGGCTAATGTCCCCATTGTGGCAACTTCAGAAGCCATGACACAACTGACTAGAAACTGTAGCCCACTGCTCAAGTGCTGTCAGCTCTGACGGATGGGGGAGAGGTCTGAAGTCCTATTTCATGCATGAGAAAAAAGCCACTTCTGATTCCTTAAGTGCCTATCTCCTACGGGTCAGGAATCCCATTTCTCCTAAACTACACAGAGCCTCCCACCTGCCTCCTTAGAACCCCACAAGGATGTAGGGAATGTAGCCAAGCCATGGCAAATAACATAGGATGTACTCATCAAACAGAAATTAATCAGCTTTGTGAAAAAACAAGTACATTTTCAAGAATTTATTTGAAGCTTTTTCATAAGCCTGTTTTCTGCAAAGCAGAAGCACCAGAGACACACATCAGCCCAAGGTCAGTGAGGACGGGTCAGAACGTGAAGGCAACTCACGCGCAAGTAGACTATAAACCTGGCAAACAGCCGTGCCTCACATGTGTGTGTCAAGGCCTTTTTTAAGTCAGCCAAGACAATACATTTACTCCTAGGATTATTGCTTCAGAGAGTGAAGGATAAGAAGAAATTCAGGCACCTAGAAATAGTATGTGAAACAGGAAGCATGTCTGTTAAGAGAAAATAATCTTAATTAGGATAAATATGTTATCAAGGCCAGAGGTAGTTAGGAGCCCACATTTTATTTATCTCAGTCCAACTATTCCCATTTGTTTAGATAATTCTCTTCTAAAAATATATGCTCTTACTCTAAGCAGCGCTCGTTTCAGGATGTAAAGTTTCTGATGAACAATTTTTTTTAAATATTTTATTTTATTTATTTATTTTTGGTACCGGGATTGAACTCACGACCTCGAGCTTGCCAGGCAGGCGCTTAAGCCACTGAGCTAAATCCCCAGCCCCTCTGATGAATAATTTTATTTGAGCCTCTCCAAAGCTCTGAAGAGACTGGAAAATTGAGCCCAGCCTGTTTGGGGGCAAAAAATGCAGTCTAACTAGGATGAGGGTAAGTCACCTGCTAGATGGTGACTTCAGCCCTGTTTCTTTGTTCGCCTGGCCTTAGGTTCCTCGTTATAGCACGCGGAAGCGGGACTCCATGACCTTGCAGGAAAAACTTCTCTTTCCCGCAAATCCAAACCATTTGTCGCGTCCACATGGTGCTTTGCCTTCACTCACTCAACGGTCTCCTCACTGCTCCGCTGTTTACAGTAAGGAAGGATAGCAAGCATCTACAGACGGCCGAGCCTGGTGCTAAGACACTGAGGACACAGAAGTGAGGGAGGCCTGGCCCTGCCCTGCTGAGCTTTCTGCAGAGCGGAGGAAACAGCACTTGCGGGATGCCAGAGGAGGTGCACAGTGGACGCTCTGCAGGCATGGTCAGAGTGTGTAGCAGCGGCGCTCTCTTCAGCCAGGATCTCAGGAAGGATCCCTTCCTCATTGCTTTGCAGAGAAGGAGCAGCTAAGGGTGGTCAGCTGAGGGGCGGGAGGTGGGAAGGGGCAGGTCGTGAGCTCATAGCACATTTGAGGGTGCTGGTAGGCAGGGCCTGGGTCCAGATGGGCCTTGAGACCACACCAAAGAGTCTGAGTTCAATCCTCAAGAGAACAAGGATCCACTGAAGAGGTGCAGCGGAAAGAAATAGCTGATTAAAATGAGCCCCTGAGGGCTCCTCTGAGCAGGGCGAAATGTCACTTGGCTGGAGGGAGGGGATGAGAGTGGAAGAGGTGGCCAGGGAATCAGCAAGGAGGCTGTCCCAGGAACCCAGGTGGCAATGGACCAGTGCCCAAGTCAGGTCCATGGCAGTGGTCAATTAGAGCAAGAAACTGATTTTAAAGATAGACAGGTGGTGCAATCTAAAAAAGCTAGTTACAGCTTCATCCAGGACTTGTTGTTCTCTCCTGTGGATAATGTTTGTGAAACCACTAAATAATGCTAGGAAATACTTTTCTATTCTCTTTTTCTGGCCTACAGGCTCTCGGGGCAGGAAGGGAGATGCCCGTTGCCTCTCTCGTACACCGTTATATCCCTAGGCTTTACTACAGTCCCTGGCCTATTATTCTAGACAGCTAACTTAGGTAGAAGTATTATAGGCAGTCAGTCAGGGCCAGGCCTCCAAGGGAGTCAGTGCAGAGGATGAGAACACCTTACAACCATGGCTGGAGGCGCATCTGTAGAAGGCCAGGGGTGGGGTGACCAGATCTACACGCTTCCCCAAGGATGAGTGACAGACTGAGGACTGGGCTCACCTGGTCCAGTGACATCTAGGCAGGTATTGGTTGCACCTTGGGTGGCTGGGACTCCCTGGTTCATCTCTTCCTAAAATGGCCCTCGTTCTTTCCATGTGCACTTGCCATGTGACCTCTTCCCTACTGGATCAATATTACCTAAGCAGCGACACTCTTAATCTTATTAATTAATCATAGTTTTGTCCTGCATTGCACCCACCTTGTGATTTTGCATCCCCTCATGATTTTACTCCATGAAACTTCCTCTGTACAGTGGGGACCGTGGCAACCCATTTTTCAGGCCCCCCTCCTGTGTCTCAGGATCTGTAGCTCTCTCTCCCTCTCAATAAATATTTCCTTCTCTTAACCTCTGTTACTCCTTAGAATTCGTTCTTCAGTTTTGGGGAACACGACCTTGGCATACCTGACATTTAGCAGGTTGGGAGTTACCTTTATTTCCCCAGGGAGTGATTTCCCTTTCCAGTGTTAAGCTCATGCATCTTCCACAATATGGATTCTTCTTTGAAAATGATTGTTCATTTATTCATTTTTTTAGTCATGTTTCCATCTCATCTGAGCCCAAAAAGGACTTGAATATGCCTTATAAAAATATGTTACTGTGGAATTTTACAAAACTAGCAAAGAAGTTGCAGCGCAGGGAAAGTAAGACCAGGTCTGAGGCTTGCCCACAGACGGCCCAGGGTGTACTCTTGCTGGAGGAAGGCTAAAAAGATGCCTGGAAGACAGTGAGAAAATCAGAACCTAAGAACAAGCATCAGATATGTCGGGAGAAACGCAAATACTGAAAGAAATTTCCTCCCTGGATGATAATTAAGAGGGCAATGTAATCAACCTCTTTAATATCAATAATCTAAGAAGACTATTTTTACTCTCTGAAACTTTCAAATGCCCCAGATTTTTGGTGCCTAAGCAGGATGACTGAGTACCTTAAGATCAATTAAAATGTTTTCACATGTCCTTACCATGTGGCCAAGGTGCTCTCTGTCAGAAACTCAAATCCTTGCCCGAGGCAGCCAGGTTACTTAAGGTGGGAGAAAGACTCTGCCTTGGAGTGAGGAGATAAACATGAGTCCCTGCCCTCCTCGTGGGACCTGTGTCCCTTGAACAAATCACTTGACCTCTGTGTAGTCTCCTTAGCTATAAAGTGAGATGTTAGTCTGGGACTTCATAGACTGTGGTACTGAAAGGTTAGCCGTGGCAGGCACTTTGCAGGGTAAAAAGTTAAAAAAAAAACTAGTCAGACTAGAAGGATAGATGGAAGGAAGGATGTGTATGTGAGTCAGTGGGTAAATGGATGGATATAATAATGGATGGAAGAGTAGATCGATGATGGATACACTGGCCAATAAAATGACCATTCAGAGGAAGACAGCTACACCAAGTCATGTTCTTTTACTAGAACCTTACTCTCATTGATGGGCATCTGTGTAATAAACTGATTCATGCTCAGAAATATAAAGCCATCCCATCTTAGTTTCCCTAAAAGTCCTATAGCCTGCTACCATTGAGTGTTGGAGACTTAAGCTTCTTATTTTAGGGTCTGTCTAGACACTGCTCTAAATAGGATCTTTATGCTAATCTGCAGGTGTTGCTTATGAACAGGTCCACTATGCTCCCCCAAAAAAGAAATCCATGAGTAAATAAATAATACTTATCAAGAGCAAATTCTCCAATGGGAAAAATACTAGTCAATTCATCCACGCCTCCCATACCACCTGGTTACAATTACTGGTGAATCGGGTATTCACAGTGAGTATAATTAATTAAATGCATTTTGACTAATTAATTTAAGAACTGGTACATACGCCTCCCTTTGGTAGCTTGAAGATGCATCTACTGGTGCCCCTGATTAAAATGTGAAGCCAATCCGACTAGAAACGAGCATGTAATTGATGGGAACACTTTTGTGGCATTCCTTTTAAGGTTTGTCAAATTGTATCCTACTGATATTGCTAACCCCTTTTAATCAGTAAGTATAAAATTCATCCAAGGGCATAAAATATAACTGACAATAGCATACATCAAATCCCAAACTGAACATTCAAAATAAATTGTATCGAAATTTTGTCACTGACATCGATTTCTGCTTCTCAAGCTAGTTTCTGGGGCAGCCACATAAAAGTTAAATACACACTATCTATGGACTCATTGGATTGCAGTAATTCATTAAACCAATAGTGGCTTTAATAAATCTGAGCATAAAGATTGCTTCCCCAGACACACTTGCTTTGGAAATGTGCCACTAATCAAAGAGGGTGGCAAAACTAATCTCGTTGGCACACAGAGGAGGTGAGAAGTGGCTTTGGAGGGTTACAGAGCTTCAGCAATGATTACATCACACAGTGGGGAGACAGGACCCCTCTGGAACCAGCACCTCAGCACTTAGCAGGCAGCATGTGGTCAGCACAAAGCTGGCTGTCGTCTTCAAATGTGAACCCACTCGCTGTGTGGCCTTGGGATCCACCTATTAATGCCACTGAGTTCAGTTCCCAAAGATGACAATGACCATTTCATTCGTGACAATTTACAAAGCATTAACCCACAGCAATCCACCCAGAGACAAGGCCGGACAGGGTGGAGATTATCATCATGCCCAGTTTCCTGATTTGAAAACTGACATTTAGAAATTAAAGCAAGTTGCACGGGACCCCAGGGTTGATAGAGCTGGAGCCTGCAGACTAACTGTCGACCTTCTAAGCTCTTCCTTCAAATTCTACCGTGATGACCTACCAGTTCTGTGTCCTTCAGCAGGTTACTTAACCTCTCACAACCTCGGTTTTCTCAGCTGTGCCGTGAAGATAATAAAAATAACCATTTCCTACTTGCTGGGTGATTTAATGAGCTCCTAATTTAGATCAGATGCATAATAAGCACTTAATACATGTTTTCCACCATCCATACAGAACATCCGGTGTATCAAAAAGGAAAACCGACTGGACCAGGCCTGGAAAGTGACTGTGAGGAATTTCAAGTTCCATTTCACACGGGCGGAGGCAAACCTCAACCTTGCCGTGCGATAGCCTTTTCCAACTTTTTCCAAGACGCACCCTTCTGGCTGGCATATGTTAAAAGCAGCCCAGGATATTTCAGATCTTTTCAGCTGTGACTCATTATTGTAAATAGCGGTGCAGTAAGGAGATGAGAAAGGAATTTAAATACACTGACAGGATTTTTAAGGAAAGCGATACACACAAAGATAAAAAGCAATCAGAAGAATTTACATAAACCCTCGTGATCTCGAAGGTCATCAATTTAGGAGCTTACTAATGGAAATACATCTTTTTAAATTCTGGGTGATTATTCAATTGAAAAGGAAAGACTTTAAATGAATCAAGTCATAGCAGAGTAGATTTATGTCAACGACAACCAAAAACGTGTGTTTCTTTAGGACGAAAATCGGTCTATGCGTGTATAAGTTCATAGGTAAGGTGGAGCAGTGCATTTAGGTATTTGTTAAATTTGGCTCTGCACTTTGAAATGTGTGGTTATTAATGTACTTTATGAATTTACTTTTTAAAAATCAGCTTCCTGTTACACCCCTTATTCTATTTAGGAAAGAGGGTGATTTTAGACCCATTAATTTACTTGAACTTGACAAGAACCCTTCAAGCTGGGCAGGGACGAGTTACCATCCCCACTGAGGAGAGTGTAATACGGAACTACAGAAGCCCAGGGCCACGGCTGGTCTTTCTTTTCTCTTTTTCTTTTCGTTTTTGTCTACTAAAATCGTAAGTTGAATGTTATAGCAGAACCGCTAAAATGCTCTGCTGGAGACATGAACTTTTTTCGAAGGCAGCCTGCGCAGAGGCCTAGTGCTGTGCTGTGACATCGATGTCCTGGAGGTCAAATCCTGGCTATGCCACTTAATGCTTATGTGACCTTCAGGATTTATCTCTTGGAACCTTAGCTTAGAGCAGTGTTAATAATACCTATCTCCAAGAGCTGTTCTAGTAATTAAATTTCAAGAAGATAAAATGAGAGGAGAAATGTAAGGTACTTAAGTACAATTTCTGACACCTATGAATGCTCAAAAATTGTAGTTTTCACTGTCTCATGAGTATACTTAGAAATGCTGGGATAAGCATACTTGTTTGACCATTGCTGAATTATTTTTAAGCATGCCTTAATCATCTGCTTCAGAATTAACAGGAACAAACGGAGCGGCTGGTGTGTGCTGGGTAAGGAACAGAATCTGGACGATTCACGAGGCAGCCAGGCAGGAGCCCTGAGCGCTTGTAGAAACCTGTAGAAAGATCCTCCTTTAATTTAACACAGTGTACTAGTATTAATCAGCGACAGGAAACCCGGTGTGAGGCTGCTTGCTGCCTCTGATTTGGGGTCCATCCACTTTATCATTTCCTAGAAGATTATATAGACCTTTTCCCAAGTGGTGAAGGGGTCTGCTCATTTAATTTCCAGGTAAGGGATAATTAGTACTGACTGGGATTCATAGCTACAGGAATCCGACATCATTTTCATGGCATATTACTGAGGATATTTGCAAATTCACCGGCCTTCCAGGATAATTAGATTGTGTTGCGGTTAGCTTCGTTTTTATATCCTTGGTGAAAGCACTTTTGAAATATAGCACTGGTATAACCATGTATGGTGATGGGCTATGTGACCAATATTAGTGGATGTGGGGAGGGGAAGGGGCCCATAGCGATGCCTGGAAGGAGGATGAGGAGAAAAGGGTTTAACACTGCAGGCGCACCTACTCTGCTCCAGGTTTGCGGCAGAACGCTTTATTGTTAGCCTGTATAACCCTCCCAACCCCCTGGGAAGCCCCTTGTCAGGATCCGCTGGGACTTCCGGATTCTAGGCTGTTGGTCAGTTCTCAATTCTCATGGCTGGCTATCAGGTTTCATCACCTCCTCCTCCTCCGGCCACTGCCCCTCAGTGGCTTCCTGACACCACACCTGACTTCCCCCACTCCTCGGTCTGTCTTGTTTCTCCTAAGTCTCTGACCTCTAAATATGGACGGACACCAGAGCCCAGTCCTTGAGGCCTTCGCTTCTCCATGAGCACGGCTTTGCTCAGAGATCCACTCAGTCTGAGGCCTCTGAATGCCTACTTCCTGTTTGCTGGTGAATCCCGCCCCCCCGCCACGCCCTCTCCCCCTGGTGTCCACAGTGCATCTGCAGACCGCGTCCGTGCCGCTCCCAGCCCTGCTCCCCCGCTGCCCTCCACAGTCCACCAATGAGCTCCTCATCTTCTGACCTCTTCCACCCAAAGCCTGCAAGTTACCCGGCTCCTCCTTCTCTCACACTGAACCCAGCCTGTGCTGGACCCTGTGGCTGCTCCTGCCACATCTCTTCAGGGCCCCATCACCTCTCTCCACATGCGTGTCACCCCTCAACCCCACCTGCGCCACGGTTTGGACCACTGCTGTGCCTTGCCCGGTGTAGCCACAGTGGCCTCGATGGTCACTGCCCCCTGCAGTCTTTCCAGACAGCAGCCAGGGGAGCATTTTAAAGTCCTGCTGCTCAGGACTGTTCTGTGACTTCCAACTCACTCAGAATAAGACCCTGAATCCTAATAAGTCCCTATGGTTCCCATGACAATCTGACCCGGTCTATTTCTCTCTGGTCTAATCTCTTGCTCACTCCTCCCAGTGTGACCTCCAGCCACAATGGCAGCCCTACTATTTCACAGACAGTCAAGGACTACCATGCCACAGGGCCTTTGCACTAACTGTGCTCTATTAACCAGAACGTTGTGCTCTAGAAGTCTATCTGTCTTACTGCCTGGTGTGCTTCAGGTCTCACTCAATTGTCACCTCACTGGAGAAGTCAGGTGCCCTAACCACCCTATGTAAATAGAAGTTTGATTTCAATAGAACCCTCTTCCTTCTTTGTTTTACATTGTTTGCTGTTCCCCCTTTTTACCCTATCAGTGCATCGTGCACACACACTTACGTGTAGCTTTGTCTGTGTTTCACCACCCAGGCTGGGGGGGGAGGGCAGGGACCGTTTGTTTTTCACTGCTGTACCTGCAGCCCCTAGAATAGCACTGGGCACGTGCAGCACTGAGCACATACACAGCGGATCCCTGACTTAAAATGGGTCCACTTAAGAGTGCTTTCAGGCATTTTTGACTTCTGCTATTTGCAGCTTACAGTGGGTTTGTTCAGACGTGACCCCATCAGCAGTGGAGATGCCGATAATACAAGCTGCATCTTCTTCATTCTATAAGCAAGAAAACCGAAACCCAGAAGGCTGGTACCTTGCCCAGAGGCACATGGAATTCTGATGATTTTCCAGATAGTGACAGGACCCCTCCCAGGCCTGCCTGACTTCTGTCTGGTGCTCTGTCCTGTGGCCCTGCAGTGCTGGGGACTTACCATCTTATCCCCTTGGCTTATTGGTGTGCAGCAAAGTCAGACACCTCCCAGTGTTAACCTCCACCTCCGCCTCTGCAAGATGAGAAGCCTGACCAAGCACCAACCGGGACAGATCACTCAGCTGGACACCTTCTTAGAATCCCAGGAGGCACTGCAGGTGGGCAGCCCCTGTTCCCCAGGAGGGGTCGGAAACTACAGGGCAAGAAGGTCCTTTCCAAAGGCTTGGTCCTGGATCAGGGACCTGGAGAAATGGAACCTTCACGTGAGCCCCATGGCACCCCTGAGGAGGTGGCCCCAGCCCCTCCTGCAACACCCAGGACCCCAATCACAGGAAGGAGACAGGCACACCCCTCCTGAGATTTTAAAGAGAAATGTAGGATGCCTGCATTCTGAACTGGCCCCCAGTGTTTTTATTCCTAAGAATCATATTACATCTATTACTTACTTGTTTGTGGTGCTAGGGATAGAACACAGGGTCTTGTGCACAGCAGGCCAGTAACATCCCAGCCGAACCCTAAGAATTTGATTGACGGAAGGGAGAAGGTATGGCTTCTGTTTTAAAGGCTATGTACTAAGTACTGCTGACAGAATCAATGGGTGGCGCAGCTTCACGCAAAAATGTGTCCTTGAAAGAGCGCAGAATGAAGCTGTGATCCACGTGATAGTTCCTGTCTCGGCCACTGGGCTGAGAGTACCCTTAGTGCAGGGTCAAGGTCCCCTCTACCCCTGTGTCCCCAGAATGTGACAAATGTGGCTCATTCTCTCTCTCTCTCTCTCTCTCTCTCTCTCTCTCTCTCTCTCTCTCTCTCTCTCTCTCCCTCTCTCCCTCTCTCTCTCCTCCTCCTCCTCCTCCTCCTCCTCTTCCTCTCCTACCCAGCAGAAAGCAGAGAAGCAAACATTTCCAGCATTCACTTCCTGGTATGGTTTTAAACTTTGTACCCTTGCCAACTCATGTCATCTGTCCAATAACCCTGCCAGACGGGAGCTGTCACTGTTGTCATTTCACAGAGGACAAGACTAGGGCACTGGGAAGCCGAGCTCCTTACTCAGATCATAGAGCTGGTGGAGGGGGTGAGCGCTCTGGAGGATCTGGGTGCAGAGCTGTGCTCAGAGCCAGTGTGCTGTTGGGCCTCTAAGTGTATTTCAGGGGACCCTGGCGGGCAAGTAAGTGAATACACACATGAGTAACAGTGATCCTCACTCCTGCACTGGGGCCCTCCCTGCATGTCAGCCTCTGGGACACCTTGGATCCAGGTCCCTATAGATGGCAGATCACTGTGGAACTGTGTAAGCGAGAGAGAAAGTTGGGTTCTGCCAGGTGGAGGGCAAAGCTGGCAGATTGTATTCTGTACCTGTCTTGGTTACTTTTCTCTCATTGCTGGGACAAAATACCCAACACCCAAAATTAAGGAAGGAAATGCTTAGTTAGCTCACAGTTTGTGGAGTCCATAATCAGCTGGCTCCAAGGCAGGGTGGCATGGCACAGGGGCAACCATTTATGGTGGCAGAAAACAGCAAAAGCAACAAGAGCAAAAGGGGAGAAGTGTGCAGAGAAGACTCTTTCTGTGCCTTATCTTGTATGTAGGCCACGCCTACTTGCGTGTAGTGCTTACACCCATAATCCCAACATTGGACCATAAATCAGTCACAGACTCCAGAAGGCTTCCCCCATGACCACGTGAGGCTTGGGGGGAGTGACATCCAGACACAAACCCTAACGCTGCCCCATTCCTTGAGGGAGCTGTTGGAGGCAAATGGAAACAGAGGAACCAAGCTTTTGTGTCCATGTCGCTAGCAGGGTTAGTCCTGGGTGGGAGCACAACTTGGGCATGGAAAGGCCCTGCTGCAGAGTGAGGGGTACGGTTGGATGCTTTGCATCCCTGACATTCCTAACCTTGGCAAAACCACACCTGTCACACCTTGATTGTGGACTTCCATGCTCTGTAACAGTGAGAAAATGAATTCCTGCTTTCACAGTCCCCTAGTCTGTAGTACTTGGCTAAGGCAGCCCTGGCAAACTGATCCGTTCTTCGCTTGCTATCTTCAAGAGGAGAGCTCCAGAAACACCCCCTCCAGATACTGAAATCTGCGGGTGCTCAAGTCCCTTATGTAAGTGTTACAGTGTTTGCACGTAACCTATGTGATCGTCCTGTGTATTTCACACCATCTCTAGATTATGCCTAATACAAAGTAAATGCTATGCAAATAGTTGTACTGCATTGTTTAGGGAATTCAAATTTTGCTTTTTGAAATCTTCTGAGTTTTTTAAAGCATATTTCCAGTCTGCAGTTGGTTGAACCTGCAGACGCAGAGCCCACCAATACAGAACCTTGCATACAGCAGGCTACCAGGACAGGCGAGACCCCCTTACCTCACCGTGCCTATTTCCAGAAGATGGTAGTTGGGTTTTTGTTGAGTTACACATGTTCCCCCAATCTCAGTGGGCTATTACATCACTCATTTTTCTCTTGTGTGAGTCTGTACAGTGAAGAGGTATGGTGTTGGGTGGCTGGGTTTTGCTCCAGGCTATAGGGCTGGCTCCTGGAACCCGAGGCCGGGCCAAACACTATGAATATACTCAAGGCTCCAGTTTGCGGCAAATCCACTCACATCCTGGTGGCCAAAGTGAGTCCCAAAGCCAAGGTTACTAGCAGCAGGACTGGGAATGGTGCTCGGCAAACCACAGAGAGAGGAGCTGCGAAGTCACAGGCAAAGGACCGCTGGGCAACACTCTCAGCAGGAGGGAGTAGGCACCAGGAGCAATCATCCAATCAGCCACAAAGAGGCCAAGGAATGAGGAGAAGGCGCTAAATGATTCCTGAGGCAGCAGAATATCCCAGCTCACCTCAGCGATGGCAGCTACGGTGTCCTACCGTGTCCTGAGGGAAGGCGCTCCTGACGATCAATTACTGCAGAGTCAGCCAAACCCCAACACCTTTGCGGGGCTGCACACGCCGTCTTGGGGCAGTGGCTCCGGGTGCAGAGAAACCAGATCCTTCCTGGGAGATCAAAATCAATTTTCAGAGACACAGCTGTTCTGGAGTACAGGCATCGGAAGGGGGAGGACAGGATGCTGTTGGAAGTGGCTCATTTCTTTCATTTTAAGTTGTTGAAATAACCAAAGAAGAGTTGTCTAGGTCTGATTATTAATTTCAGAAGAGTCAGTTGCCAAGTTTGCAATCATTTTCCAGGAGAAGAAACCTAAGATCAAAGAGAAGCTTCACGGTAGAGATTTTCACCTCCTAGCAAGTTTGGAAGCTTTTATGACAGAGGGATCCGAGGTAGAGTTCGTTTGTTTTCTCGATGTCCCTTTTGGATGGATAAATCAAATGCCACCGTTTAATGCATTCAATAAATGTTTGCTGACTGTCCCCCATGGTCATTCGCTCACTTATGAAAACACAAATTATCCTCAAAGTTGGCGCTGCCACTCTCTGGGTCATGGGGGTGAGTCACATCCTCCCCCTGGGCCTCGGTTCCTCTGTTCGCAAAGCAAGTGTGTTTGGTGAAGCATGGACCCCTAGGTCTCTTCTCAATCTGAAGTCCACAAATTGGCTGATGTTCCTGTGTCCCCTGCTGATCAATGAAATTAAAGGTGTGCGCATTCGTGGAGATGGAGCTGCCCCGGGTCTGCGAAGCACAGACCTGAACGGGGATGTTCCAGGTTCCTCTCGGTGGTAAGGATAAGATTCCTGGAGCAAGCGAGGCATCATCGTGCAGCCTGAATCCCAGTGGCTTAGGAGGCTGAGGCAGGAGGACTGCAAGCGTGGGCTCAGCCTGGGTGACTTACTTAGCATGACCCTGTATCAAAATCAAACGAACAAATAGGGCAGGGGTGTAGCTTTGTGCAAAGATCCTGGGTGAATCTATAGTCCTGCCCCTACTCTCCAAAAAATTGCTGAAACAAAAGACTGACCTATGGTATTTATAATCACTGTTCCCTATCTATCTACTTCTGCAGAAATACAGGTTTCCTGTTCTAATACCATCCTCAGGGCAGATGTGAGTGTGCACCCCGTCTTCATCACACCGTTCCACTCAACAGTACCCAGGGAGGGTCTGGGTGTAAGGAGGCAAACTCCAGTTAAGGTCCACTGGCATTCTGTTGACCCTAGTCTGGGTGCTGCCGTGTGTAGAACCGTGGGTGGGCAACAAGCTTCCTTCCAGTCTGAAAAATAGTATGTTAATAGAGGCTTCTTCCTTAGAGGTGGCAATTAAGAACTTAGCGTGGTGTCGGAGAAAAGAAGCCGCCAGAATCGCTGCCATGTTTCATTCTCATGGCTCCCCTTGCAAACACGCTTGCAGGCCAGAAAGCTGTTTAGCTTCTCCTTAGTCGAGAAAACGAGGAAAAGGAAGGATTTATACCGTCGTGGCAATTTAATGAAAAATGAAAAAAAAGCTCCCTGCAGGGCTCTTCATGTAAAGTTGTCCATAGATTTGTGAAAGTGGCTGTTACTTGGAATTCAAATAAGATCTTAAAATTAGAACTGGATTTCACCTGGCACCCTCGAGCTAGGAAGGTGGAAAACCAGCTGGTGAGGGATGCATTTGCTTGTTTCCAAGCGAAACTCAGATGCAGGGGCGCCGCAGTTTTTGCCCTCTGGGGATCTGCTCCAGAGCAGGGCGATGTTCACCCTGGAGAAAGAAGCTGTTTTCTTCTCAGTCCTCTGAAGGTGCCCATGGCTTAGCCTCAGCCCGAGACAGTGGATTCTGTGGGAGACATTCGCTTCCACACTTCAGTTTGATGCCTCCTCAGGAATGACAGGAGACAGGATGACAGCTTGGACCTGTCTTTCTTTTCGTCTCAAAAGCTACTGAGAGGACTTGGCTCCCCACACGTGGTTCTGCAGAGTTCCACAGGGCTCCTGGCTCGCTGGTGGACGAGGCAAAACGACAGCTCTTTTCCCAGACAGTTGTATCTCCTGCATGCAGGACACTGTTTCAGAGCCGGGCGGACTCATTCTTGGCCTTGTCATCCCAGCGATTTCAGGGGCTGGGTGTGAGCCAGTGCCAGCCCAAGGCTCAGGCTGGGGGTGTGGTTACAGAACCCAGAGAATGCAGGATGGAGGCAGAGGGAGCCCGGCCCCTTGGTGCTTGTCCTCTCTGCCCCATCTGCACTTTAAAAAACCAGATCTATGTGTTTGTCTCTTTAAAGCGACGATATGGGAGTTAGCCGTCCCTGGGCAAAGGATCAGTACCCAATCTGGTTCCCGCCATGGCGGAGGAGGCTGGTGTTAGACAAACACAACGTAACTGGCACTGCAACCAGCACCTGCTCCTACCAGTGTGGCCTCCCGGTCCTGAGCACTGGATTATAAAAGGTTACACATCTCCCCAGCATGGAATAAGGCAGGTAAACAAATAAAGGGCCAATCAGTTAGGAGAAACACAGCAACTGCACACGACTTGTGCACATGGGCGGCTACTCCCAGCTCTAAAGCCAGGCCGCTGCAGGCATGGTCCTTCGTGGTGTGCTGGACTGAACAGTCTGTATTTGCAAAATGAACACTTTTCCCAGGACATTTTCAGGGCCGGAAGTGTTTAATACGGACTCAGGATCTACACAAGTTTTTTATTGTTGTTACTCCAAATTCCCAAGAAAGGGTGGTACACAGCGCCAGATCCCAGAGTCCTTGGTCAGGAGTCATCCAGGGATGTGAGGGCCTGAGGGCCTGGGGCTGACTGGCGCCTACCACGGTGTCTCCCCTGTGGCCTTGAGTGAAATTCACATCGTTCTTTGTAGACTGTTAGGGAAAGGGAGGCATTTTTCCTGGAGAGGCTAGAGAGTTATTCTGTATGCAAGATGTCCTAGGAGCAGGAAGGAGTGAATTTAAAAGCAAAAACCCCCAAGAGTATGGAAACGCGGTGAGGTGCATGAATAGGGTTGAGCAGAAGATTCTGCTGCTAAAGATTTCCCCCAGCTAAATAAACGAGTGACAAAGAGCAAAATACGGCCATGGCGGTGTTCTGAAACCCCATGCTGGGGAAACTCTGCTCCTTAGCAAATTGAATGCATGTGTGTTTAAAAATATCCTTACCTCACCCCACCCCAAAGATAGAAAACAATTTTTATTAGGCTGGAGGTCACAGGAATACTATCAGGGAGAAAAAATAAATTACCCATTTAGGGTAGGCCTGTTAAGTATTTTAAGCCACTAGGGTACCATTTTATGAGCCAAAAGAACTAATTTACCAAATGGGTCCCCAGAGCCTGGGATAGCTAATGCACAGGCCACCAAGGGGCAACTCTGGTCCCCTCCCCACCCCCACCTCCGCAGCAGACCAGGGCCTTCTGCAGGGAGTGAGGACATGGGGTTAGAAGGGAGACGGAAGGTCTCCTACACGTCAGCGTGGGCAGGCACGAGATTGCATTCAGGTATTAAAAGAATAAAGAGGAAACAGTGGGACCAGCATTGGGCACAGCTGGATTTGCATCTGGCCTGCTACTTTCTAACCTGGAGAGTGTGAACAAACAGCATAAGCCTCGGATTTCTCCTCCCTGACTCCAGTGTTGACAGAATTCAACCTGAATTGGTAAGACTCAGTGGACAGGCACAGTGGCAGGCCACAGGGGACTCCCCAAAGAGTAGGAGTAGCCATGACAGCTGTCGGTGTCACTGTCATCATCCCAAGAACCGTCATCTCTATCACCAGTATCTGCATGGCTGCTAACTAACATCTATTGTGTGCTTTCCAGGCACCAGGGACTCCACCAGGGCTTCATGGGCGTCATCTCATTTAATTCCTCAACAAGGCTGTGAAGTCCGTAGTGTAGCCCTCTGTACTGGTGGGAGACTTGAGGCTCAGAGAGGTTAAGTAACTTGAGCCAGGGAGTAACAGAGACTTGGACCCCTGTGTAACAAACTCCAGTGCCTGCATGTGGAAGTGACATCTGCCTCAGAAGGCAGGTGACATAACTGATGGTTACCTTGCCATCGCCCTTCCCATAGGCTACACAGAGGGACCTTCACTAAGGCGGGAAGTCAGGGCAGCTTTAGAGTGAGTGATACTGGTTGGAAATCTGGATCCTTCCCCTATGGCTTTATGGGGAGAAACTCTTGGAAACTGCTCTGGGGTGCTGGGAACAAGTGGTGGCTGCCCCTTGGAGATGGACGGACGCACTAGGAGCGGGTAGGAAGATGCCTGTGGGCTGGCCCTGCTCTTTCTGGACACAGCGTGGCTTCTGTTCAGGTGGAAACACTTGGCCCAGTGTCTCAAATTTGCTTGGCTGCTGTTGCTTGTCCACAGTCACTCAGAGATGGTGGACAAAGCCAGGAGTCTGGGCCCAGCCCTTTTTGCAGGCCCCTCCCATGCCAAATAGGAAACACATCAGACAACTGAGGAGCACCCCGAGGGAAAAGTACACTTCTCTGAAGGAAGAGATTCTTCCAGTAGACATGCCTGTGTGTCCAAGTCCATGGTTAGTATGGTTATCCAATACCTGCCTCTCTCCTGCCTGCGAGCTCTGGAATTAGAGACAGTTATCAAAGGATGGTTTGCAAATGAAACACACTTGGCAGGGACAGAGTTGGTTAAACACATACCCAGCAGGGTAGGGGTGCACCTGACCAACTTCCCCAGCTTTGGGTGGGAGATTGCTCGAAGTTGTATCCCTCTGCATGCTAATGATTGTGTCATTAGCCCTGTGTCCACAGGGCTCTGTGTGTGTGTGTGTGAGTGTGTGTGTATGTGTTATACACACCTGTCTACCTGCATTTCCATCTTATAGCTGCAAGTGTGTTCTTCTAAAAACAAAGCTTTGTAAATAAGGAAGGAAAGGGGGGTTGAAGAGAGGGGAGGGGAATGGGAATTAAAAAAAAAAAAGAGGAGCTAAGATATGTCATATACAGGTATAAATTCCCTAAGATGGATGTGATCATTATGCATTCAGTTTATTGATACTAAATTGTATCAATTTAGTACCAAATACTAAATTGTACCAATAAACTGAAGTATAAAAAAAAGTATGTTCCCCAAAATCCCATAATCCTCTCCCCACTGTTTCTTCCCTGTTCCTTTTTTTTTGCCATCTCTTTGTTTCATCATTGTAGTTTCCAGAGTGAGAACCAGAGGGGATGGCAGCTAGCTATTTGGGTTCCACTACTTATGCACCCTTCTCCCTGCCTCTGTCCTTTGCCAGTTTCCTTCCCCACAGCCCATCACTGGCTGCTTCCGCCACTGAAACATGTTGCCCTTTTCCCCAGAGCACGTGTTAAAACCCACTCAGCCAAAGTAAACCGTGTAAATGTACAAGAGATACATCTAGATTGGCCAGGATTCACGTGTGACAATTAGAGTAAACACAGCCTCCATCTGCAGTGAGGGGGGGTGATTCCCCACGGACTCTTGGGTGGAGGGGTGGGGGAGGCAGAGGAGCAGAGGGCTTCCTGGAGAAGGCACTGCTCTCTCAGGCTCACAGGACTCCTGGCAGTGACCACTCAGTGACTTGTGAGCACCTGCCCTGGCTTCCCAGAGCGCTGCATATCAAATGTCACTGCATCAGGATCTCTTGGACAGCTGTCGCAGATGTGGATACCCAGGGATTCTGGTTGGTGAGGAGTGGGGCTTGGGCCTCTGCACTTTAATGAGCATCTCCTAGGGATTCCGTATCCATTGTCTTCATCCTTACTCAGAAACACTGGAACCAGCATGAAGCTCAGAGACAAGCCTGGCAGGGACACGGTTAGCAGGAAGTGGCGTTTCAAGCTGTAAGGCAGCAGGCAGGACCACATCCACATGGAGAGATGTTTGCCCAGACCCCAGAGGCGGTCACATGCTCACCGCAGGAGAATCAGAGTTTCCCATCACGGTCTCCCAGACCAAAGAGTCCACCACGAGCTGGCTTCGCTCTCAGGCCTCTGCTTCCCATGTGTTCCTGGGTGGATTCCTAGAAGCCTCTGAGACCAGTGTTCTCACCCAGCCCGGGGCCAGGAGAGCATGTGAAGCCTCCAGTTCCAGAGCCAGGCTGAAAGCATGTCCCAGATTGAGTTAGAAAGGAAACTGGGCCACACGTGGGTGTATCTGAGTCCCGCTCCCCCAGCTCATCCTCTCACAAAGATGCGTTGCAGCGTGGGGAAGAGGTAGAAATTCACGCAGCCAGTCTGTGATCCTCAGAGGAGCCCACAGTACCATCTCCATGGCTTCATCTGCCAAATACAGATTCCCATGCCCCCTCACCCAATGCAGTAGCTGCCAGAATAGAACTGTGAAAGTACTTTGCAAAATTAAGATGTAACAAGAATTCCTGGGGAAGCCTGACTACAGGAAGGATTTTAAGGAGAGAAGCCAGACTATGGAGATGTGGGGGATAAAGGAGATGAGTTTGCTCTGTGAACCCCAAGCTCTTCAGAGAAGCATCAACAGAGCACCAGGAAGGGGGAGAGAAGCGAGAACAGGCCACAGACCCTGCCGTCCTCAGGCCCCTGTCCGTGTGGGGTGGGGACTGGTTCTGGTTCAGCCAGGGCATTCTGCCACATGCAACAGAAATAATCAAATTAGCTCAAGAAAAGGGCATTTATCCTCGGACATTCCATGAAATCCTACACGAAGCAGAGTAAGCAGGATTGCCCTGGGGTGGCTCAGTGACCAGAGTTTCAAGACCTTCACTCCAGTGAGTCAAATTCCTGTGACTCATCTCTTAAATCCTCCCGTGTACACAGCATTTCAAATTAGTAAATAAACAAATACACAAAACTGCGGTCAGAGGTGATGGAAGCTAGGAAATTAATTGATGTTAAATGTTACAATGATGGGAGGAAAAGGAATCAAAAGCAGAGAGTCCATGAAAGATATTCTGCGCAGAGGCAAAAGAGAAGGCAAAGAAAGAGAAAGTCCAGAAGCTGGGAAAGAATTAAATGGCATGAGGGTGGTGAGCTAAGGGGCACAGTACAAGAATGAGCCAGTGGCCAGATTATAATTTAGGAAGAGTCACATGGTACACATTAGGAGAAAGATGGGGCCGTTACTAAACACTATGGCTTCAGTCGCTCCTAGCTCGATTACTAACATGACTGCATGATCTATGTCTGAATTACACCTCCTTTGCTGTCGGTAAACAAGGAAGGCACAACACACAATGCCTTCTGGGACCAGATGGGGCAGTCTAGTTGTACTGTACTGCAAACCTTCAGACTAGGTTCCCGAGACAGTTCTGACTTAGGACACTTCTCCTGGCTTCATGATTCACAGCATCTTCCTTCCCAAAGGAAGGACACTTCCCAAAAGTGTCCCAGTCTGGATGGTAAATTAGAAAGTCCTTCTACTTACTGACAGAGGGGAGGTGTGTGTGGCTATGCTGTCTGATGAGTTAGGCACTTTGTCTTGATTCCTGTGAGAAATTTCTTTTCTCTGCACTGGAAGGAGGTTGGTCTTGCACCTTCCAAAATGCCCAGGCAAGCTTCAGTGGGCATCAAGTGTACACAGCACAGTGTGCAGCTGCTAAGGAGGACCAGACAGGCAGCTCATCCTGGCAGAGGCTGGTGACTGTGCATGGGGTGACACGTGAGCCTTAGGATGAGACTGGCTGGTCAGGAGCAGTGACAGCATGTGACGGTGAGTTAGTAGTGGTAGACCCTATGAAGTAGATACGTTTTCTTTCTTGATTTTTCTCTTCGTTTTATATTGCTATAACAGAGTATTTTGGTACCGGAATCTAACACAGTACCTTTCACTTGCCAGGCAGGCACTGTGTTTCTGAGCTATATCACCAGCTCGAGAGAATTTATCTTTAAAAATGGAAATGTATTGCTCATAGTTCTGCGGGCTAGGAAGTCCACAAGCAAAGTGGCAGCCTCGGTCAGGATCTTCTTCCTTTGTGACATGCCAGAGGGTGTCACCTGGCAAGACAGAGCAGATGTCCTTGCTCATGTCTCTCGGCTTCTTCTCAAAAGGTAGTGTACTAATACCATCAGGAGGAACCCCACCCTTACAACCTCAGCTAGTCCTCATTACTTCTCAAAGCCTCACCTCCAGATATGATCCTGTGACTTTGAAGTTGTTTGCAGCACATGAAACATGGGGACACATTCACATCGCACTCATTCTCAAGATCGGCATACTGGGGTGGTGGTGGGGTGGCTCCCTGAGGAAATATGCAGAGGGGGAAACCCTGAAATAGAACCCACAGTTCTGTTGAATTCTCATAGCTAGGCACAGAGAGAGAAAGGTGGGCAGTGGGGCGAACTGCAGATAGCTTGCAGAATCTTCTCCAAAATTTTATTTGTATCTCATAAGAAATGGCTGGCAAGTGCGTATCAGGCCCTCAGACATGCGATGGGAGGGAGGACACAAATCCTGCAACTATTTTGTTACTTGAGGTCACCTAGGGAGGAGCTGTGTCAGAGGTCAGGGGTAAGAAAGGCATTCCAGGAACCTTTTTTGATTTAAATCAAATCAATCCACAGAATGTAATGGATCTCAGACTTCCCAAGATCTGGTCCTTTTGTGTGGGAGTAAATAGAAGGAGACACAGCTGGGAAAAAGTCCCCTTTTTCATATTCAGGAAAACAAATCTCAAAATAAAATTCTTGCAATCCTAGGAGGCACCGCAGCAGTTTCTAAAGCAAGTTTCATGCAAACCTCAAAGAGAAAGAGAGATAAGAAGGGGACCAAGAAATGAGTCTTTCTTTGCTTTCTTTTCTCCTTGTTAGATTTTTTCCGTTTGTTTACTTTTATTTGATTTGAAGATTCGAGTGTGTAGGAAGAATCTCACTGAAGAGGAGGCTGAGTAACACTTGATCGGGGTGTTCATGGCACACCCACATTCATGCTGTCACGCACAGAGTGACTGCTATGAGCAAGGGGACAAGGAAGCAAAGGGGAAGGACATAAGAGACCTGATGACCTGCTGGTCCTGCCCGGAAGTTGGCAGAGAGGCAGGAGAGACATGCAAACACATAATCTACTGTCTAAAGCAGAGGCGAGAGCTCCTGTACACACACACACACACACACACCACGCGAGTGTGCACACTGTTGGAGCTGCCTTCAGTGGTTGCCCAGGACACTCCCATCCCCTTTTTGAGTTCCCAAATAGATGACTTTATAACCGAGTTGAGATTCACATAACACAAAATTACCTCCCCGAGTGTGAACGCTTGGATGGCATCCAGTACCCGTGCATTCACAGTATTGCACAACCACAGCCTCTGTGTAGCTCCAAAACATTTCCATCCCCCCCAAAATAAATTACCAAGCAGTTAATGATCTATTAACAATAACCTATTAAGCAGTGACTTCCTATCCGTCCCTCCCCCAGCTCCTGGCAAACACACGTCTGCTTCCTGTCTCCATGGATTTACCTAGTCTGGGTACTTCGCATCAGTGGAGTCATACACTATGTGACCTACATTGTCTGGTTTCCTTCACCCAGCGTGCTTCTGAGTTTCATCCCTAGTGTGCTGTGTGTGTCTTGTGTTCTTCCCATGGCTGACTAATATTCTGCTCTGCAGGTATTGCCATGATGCTTCTGTTGACCCATTCATCTCCCGATGGACCCGGGTTCTTGGGCCATCCAGCTGTAATGAGTAGTGTGCCAAGAACGCTGGGATGGTGCTGCCTCCAGCCCTCTGGCAAGCCCGCTGGCCCGTCTGGAGGTGTGGATAGGCACTTACCGACCATTTCTAGGGAGATGCGTGCAAACTGCTACAGGAGAGGGTTGCAGAGCTGTCCTCTGTGCTCCTCCAACCTTCTCTCTCTCTCTTTCTGGGGTCCATAGCTTCTCAATTTACCAGAACTGTAGATTCCTGAAAATCATGCAATTTTTGTTTGGATATCTGTTTTCAATTCTGCAGGGTATATGCCAAAGGGCATATTGGTGCACATTCCAAGTTTACCTTTTTGAGGAACTGTCAAACTGTCTCACAGTACCACACCCTTTGGAAGACCTACAAAGTACTATTTCATGCTCCTCCATAAGTCACCAAAAGGCTTTGAAGAATGGAACCCTGTGTATGAATACACCGAGCAGGTGTGAGTGCCTCGGTTGGTCCAAACTTGCACCAATGAAGCGAAGGTCATAAGTTTGATGCCCACACTGGCCAGTGAGCTGAGCCGAGTGGGCAGCATGAAAGACTGTGACCGCCGTTGTGTCCACTATCTGACACAGTCTGGCCCTTTTGCACAAGCTTGTTATTGGTCACAGGGGCACAGGGCAGGAGTGTGCTTTTATGGTTCCACGTAAGAGAGAAAAACAGTCTAGGGTTCAACATCTACTGAAGGCCCAGTGAGACTAACTGGAATCAGATTCACTTCTAGACCTGGCTCTACCTGATTTGTGGGGTGTCTTGGGTAAATTGTTTAACTCTGCCTCTGAGCCTCAGTTTTCTTATCTCCAAAGTTGCAGTAACAATCTTCTTGCTGGCTTGGTTCTCATCTGCCTTTGCAAGACGCTGTTCAGTCTGGAGTGTGAGCCTTCACACCCTTGCCTACATGGGACCTCAAGAAGGGGATGGGAGTGTCCTGGAAAAGCCTGGAGGCATGAGCACCACACTGGGTTCTGCAAAGTGCCTTTAACCACTCTCCTCAGGTTGACTGAACTGGAATGGCAGCATGCTGTCGTCCAGGACGTTACACTGGCTGTTTTAAATTGTCCTATTTGCATGGAATGAAGCTTGCTATGGTAACAAGGTCTGGTGGCTGGAATCCAGGGCCCCCAGTGGGGGGAAAAATGCAGTCTGTGCTCTGGGAGAGAAAGAAGAGCTAGGAGGGACTTAGCAACGCTAAGGTTACCTCGGTTCTCCCCAGAGGGAGTGGGTAAACTGAGGCAGCGGCCTCCATACTACTTCTCCCTGTCCCCACAGGAAGAAAAGGGAAGCCACACTGATGCCTTCCAATCTTTTCTCCTGATCTCTCTCCTCAGTCAAGGGGTCAAGAGTTAGCCCAGCTAAGAAGCTTAGAACGTGGCTGAGGCTGCACCCTGCACCCAGGCTGCACAGGCCAGGGTTGGGGACCACAGGAAGGCTGTGTGCCCTGGCCCAGGACAGGGCAGGACAGGGCTCCTTCCGGGGGTGGAGAGCTCAGGTCGAGTGGCTGGCAGGGGTGGAGGTGAGAGCCGCCGCGCGGGCCACAAGCTTAGCTCCCTGCTGGGCATTTCCTGCCTGCAGTTTAAGGACTCGCAAAGCCAGAACTCCACTCCTGAGCTCGCGCGAGCCGCCCCCCTCCCTGGGAGCCCCACGCCCGCTCCCCTCCGGGGCCCCCTTCCCGAGAGCACCCCTGTTTCCGAACACCCACCGCCCCCTAGCCCAGCCAGCACAGCTTCGGCCAGAAGTCCGCCGGGGCGGGGATGCCCCACCGCGACGAGGAGGGGACAGAGCTCTGAACACGGCGCGCGCGCCCCCCACCCCCAGCCAGGGGCGCCGCCTCAGTCCACGCGCGGGCGCCGCCCGCCGCCCCCTCCCCCAGGGGGGTGTGTCCGCGAGGTAGGGGTCGCAGGACACCGAGGGCGACCCCGGGTCCCGGCCCAGGCCCCCTCCCGAGCGGGCGGCGAATGGTAGGCTCCGCTTGAAGAGTGCCCAGCGCGCGGTGTCCTCTGCGCGCAGC
Source organism: Dolichotis patagonum (assembly GCA_004027295.1). Taxonomy (NCBI): domain Eukaryota; kingdom Metazoa; phylum Chordata; class Mammalia; order Rodentia; family Caviidae; genus Dolichotis; species Dolichotis patagonum. The sequence goes on along the minus strand of PVJX010001137.1, from coordinate 88,756 downwards.
TCGCGGCGCCCGCCCGCCAGCCGGGGTCTCGGCGATCGCCGCTCCTCCTCCTCCTTCTCCTCCTCCTCTTTCTCCTCCTCCTCCCCCAGCCGCCTCGCCACCGCCGCGGCTCAGAGCTGGAGGCGCCGCTGTCATTGCTGCGCTGGAGGAGCCCGGCGCTGCTGGTGCCTGGGGGTCGGGGCGCAGGCTAACCGGGCCGCGGGGGACCCAACAGGTACAGCCGGGGGTGCCCGGCTGCGCACCCCGCTGCGCATCATGCAGCTCTTTGTCACCTCTCTCGCCCCCAGGCCAAAATCCTGAGCATGATGGAAGACAATAAACAGCTCGCGCTCCGCATCGATGGGGCGGTCCAGTCGGCCAGCCAGGAGGTGACCAACCTGCGAGCCGAACTCACGGCCACCAACCGGAGACTGGCGGAACTGAGTGGCGGCGGCCCCGGCCCGGGCCCGGGAGCCGCGACCAGCGCCTCGGCGGCAGCGGCGGCGGCAGCGGCGGCGGCGGAGAACATGGAGAACCACCAGCAGCCAGGCGCGCAAGGTAGGGATCGCCTGGCGCCTGGGGCGGAGGCGCGGCGAGCGAACACGCGGGCCGGCGGTGGCAGGACCCCGGGACTCGGCGCCCCCACGCCCGGGAGAGATCGCTTTGCATTGTGGCTTGTAACCGTTTCCGCCCGGCAGTGGTCACTGCCTCTCCCAGGCTGCTGTCATGAGCGAAAACCTGGGCGCAGTGTACACAGGGTCACACGGTCACACCGGCCCTCGGTCGGCGAGAGCGAGGTGCAGCCGGCGGAACCCTTCCGGCAGGGCAGGAGAAGGTGCCCCTTGGATGGCACACAGCCCCCAGCTCCGTGGCAAACTTTTCAGGCCCCCGGCCCCTGCTGTAATGAATACCACAGCGCGCGAGGCTCTTCCTTTGCGATGCTTCCCAGCGCTGGGCTGGGCTGGGCTGCCCTGCTGGAGGTGGGCGACTGCAACGGCGTGCACTTTTCTCCACCGATGCCAGATCCCTGGTCTCGTGCATCTGGACTTTATTTTCTCTCCGTCTGAGATCGCGCAGGCAGTGAGATTCATGGGCGAACGGTGAAGGCTGGCTCTGCAGGGACTTTACGTTTCCAGCAACTGTAGCCCTGGGAGCTCTTTCCCGGGAAAATGTAGACCTCAAAGACGGAGTGAGGCTCCCGGAGAAAGGACGCTGGTGTGGATGGCAGATTGCTGGGAGCCGGAGGAGCTCGGTTTGAAGCAACTCTGCAGTTTGGGTGTGGGGGCGGGGAGACCGCTGATCTGTGTTGACCTAAACAGAGTTGAGGCCATGAATGCCTTGCAGGGGTTAAAGGTTTTGGAAGAGGCGTCCCTCAAAGGCACCTTTAGGTTTCTGTTACCTTGGAGAGTGAAAGAGGAAGCAGGAAGCAGCACCTTTTTCAGGACTGTCCCCCCTCATTGCCTTTTGAGAAACAGTATCACTGGCTGTTCGTATTATTTGAATTATAAACTCAACTACTGAAAACCAAAACAGGACAGGGGAGAAAAAATTCTCCAGTCCACGAGGACCACTTGTAGAAATATGACACTGGATGAAGTGCAAGGTGCCAGTTGCTCAGCGGCTCCGAATGATTTTCTGGTTCTGTTATTTCAGCAGCTTCTCCTCCTAAGTGTTGAAGGAGTCTGCGTTTGTATGAGTGTCTTCACTGGGTTGCTCTGTTTCCACCTTACCTTCCTGGGAAGGTGTGCTTTTGTGATGCAGGAGGGGAAGCTCCAACATGAACCCTTTGGGGCAGAATTCTAAGCCCAGTCTTAACTTGGTGCTTCAGCATCTCGTCGGAAATCCCAGGAAATGGGGAAGTAATTTGGTAGCACAGAGGCCATGATGTCATGGCGGGAAGATGCTGTGGTCCTGTTGTTCACTCTACCTGTTTGGCATCTGGTCATTACTGTCCTTTATCCCTTTTGATGCTGTTGTGTGTGACAGTACATTCTCCACTGGAACCCGGGGTGGGGGGGGGAGACAGGCTTCCTGCAAGATAATACTTTACTTTTTATAATCAGGGACCTTCTAGCATTAAAGAAATTGGTAAGAGCTGGCATTTTGCTAAGGATTAAAAGCCATAGTAAGAGACACTGGACAAGGCTGGTTTATTTCCCTCTGTCTACCCGTTTTCTCAGCCCGAAGAAAAGTTAAGTAGCTTTTGAATCCTAGGGCCAGGCATCCCGGGGAAGTCAGCACAGGGCTGATCTGTGCGCTCCACCTGGACACCGAGCCGCCAGCTACGGGTTGAACTGTTGAAGTACAGCAACAGGGGGTTGGCTGCTCCTTTTTTCTCCTGTGAACACGCACAAGACTGTGGAAATGGACGTGGCTTTTTGGCACTCTCGATATCTTTAAAAACACGCAAACCTTGTAGCTTCCCTCTGTCCCACAGAGTGTCCCTGGCCACATCAGGGCTACCGGTGGGTGGGAGGAGGAAGGAGGGCCTTGCTTGTCCCGCTCTGCACCACTGGCATCTCAAAAAACCTTTACTAGGGCACTTAGTGATTTTATAATCAGCAAATACGATGGTAGAGGCCTTAGCTCAACTTAATTGTCAACCGCAAACCCACTTATATGGTATAAATACTTATATGTATTTATACCAATGTGATGGTTGAAAACAAGCCCACCCCCATATAAGTTGGGGGGGCACACATTATCTACTTATTTGTAGCACTGGGACCTCAGTCCAGTATGTTTTACATTATTTAGCCTGGGGGGGGCAGGTTACAGTTTTGTTTTAGGTCTGTTTGTTTGTTTTTTTCAAATGGCCTCTGGCAGCGCTCTGCAGAAGAGAAACCCTCAGCCGAGTTGATCTGGTAGTCACTTTTGTGATGGCGTTTATTTTCCTAAAGGGAAGCATGGAGTTCTCACAAGTTGATTATAAAGTGAGCTTGATTGTCTTCCCCAGGCTTCTCCTTAGCGTACCTCCAGGGAGGCTCACAGAGGCTCCCGGCCTGGGTGTCTCGGCCCTCTGACTGTTCTTTGGAATTAGAATTAGTCTTGTGTTTTCATTTTGTCTGAGTTCATTCCGTTCATTGCACCCAGACCTGAAGAGTACTTTAGTGCTATTGAGTTATCACTTTTCGAATCAAGGTTTTGCATGAAATGAGTATCTTTCAAAATGCAACTGGATAACTCATCTTTTAACTAAAGGGCATTATGCACATATTAAATGCATGCTAATGTACCTTTAATAATATTAGCACAAACGCTTATGGGAAAGAGTCACCTTTTACTCCCTAGTCAGAAGATTGTTAGGTCGACTTTCAAATTTTTTTGTTGCTCTTTACAACAATTCATTTTTTAAATGAATTAAGCAAACTACTGTCCATCACTGAATATTTCCCAGTGTAACGACGGGTGTTGCCTTTTGATACAGCCAACTTGGGTTTTCCTAGAAGGGTGAACACAGCGCATCATTTAAACAAAATATTAACTTGCTTGGTACCCTCAGCGAGCTGGCGTGGTTGCTATGTAACAGAATCTAGAAAGTGAACTGCAAATCTGGGCTTTCGGCACTTTGCAGGATCTTCTTTCGGGATCTGTGTTGAAAGAACACTTGGCGGCCGGCCCACCTCCTCTCTCGCTGCTGCGGGTGGCGGGATAATCCCTAATGAGGATGCTGGCATACGGCGCCCAGGGCATCCATACAGGGTGGCACATTTCACAGTTCCAGGGGCCGCCTCTTGGGTTGGCCGGGTCACAACTTGCCTTTGACAGGTAGACAGACAGAAGGAGGCTTGGAAAAAACCAGAGCCAAGCATTTGTTTCAGTATTCATTTTGTTGTTGGGAGCCAGAGAAGGGATTTGTTTAAAGTAACATTTTTAAGCTGTTTTCCTCGGAGTAACGTCTCTGGGAAAGCGTGTTTAAGATGCTTGCTGCTCTTTGAGGGGGAGCCCTAGCAGTTGTGCCTCTGAAAATGTTTTATCTGATGAACGACTAATATTAGATTCACTTGGTCGCTTTGCTCTGTGTAGAATAAACAATTAAGCACCATCATGCCTAATTCCAATAGGTGATAACTGTATGTAACATAAAACACACGCCCCCAGTAGGATAGATGCCTACTGCTATTAGTTTATTGTTGCCGTTGTTTTTTAAGAAAATAATTGAATTTATAGGCTATGTAGGCGGGAGTGCTGAGAGCACCTTTTTTTCTTGTTTTTGGTGTTGAGCATTTCCTGTCTTCTGCATTTGTGGACATGGGGAAAGACAGGGCTCCTTCTCCTTTACAAATTTCCCCAACTACCTGCAAGTTTTATTTTTCTCCCCAGGCATTAAATAGGCTGTTACCTAGAGTCTGGCTGCTCTTATCTCCCATTACTACAACACTGGATACTCTGCCGTGAGGTATGAATTACCTTTGGAGTGAAGCAAACGTGTGCGTCGTCCATGCAGACGCCAGACACTGGTGCTTTGCGAAATAAGTTCTGTCTTCTGCCATCCCCTTCCCAATTCATTCTGCCTCCACGCTTGTTTTCCTAGGTAGACTCTTATCTTTCTTTGAAAGGGAGAAGTTCCCAGGGGCAGGAAGAGCGGAAGAAAATGTGGCAGGATCTCTGGGACCCTCTGAGTCTGCCTGTGAGGGACCAAGCGGATGAGGTCACACAGGTTTTGGCTTTCCGGCCACAGCAGTGGGCTCAATGACCATGTCTTTTCCTGGTTGGGCTGCCCTGAGCCGGGAATGCCAAGTTGCTCCTGAAAATCACTGTGCATGGTCACAAAGGGATTACTTACAGATCAGTACCGCATGGTTGAAATTAGTTATTGATTGGCTATTATTTACTGTCTTTCCATTTGTCTTTGGAAAATGCCTTCAGAGAATCCCTAAATCAAGTTTCTGATTCTGGTTAATGTCATGCTTCCAATATTTTTTTCATGACTTTCTGTGGTTTCCCAAAACTTCTTTGATGTCACCGGGACGGCTTAGGAAATCCGACTTTTATAATAAGATTCTGGTCACATATTGTCCCAGGCAAGGCATTTTTACATTCTTTCACTCTTTTCTCCCCGAGACTACTGGCACTGTTTTAGAAGTCCTGTAGGGTTGTAATTTGTGACTTCCTGGCTGCCATTGAGTTGGTAGCAGATGGGTTTGGCAGGTGGGGACTGCTCACTGGAGGGCCACCTGGCTACCCTGTAAGCCATATAGGACCCAGAAGGCCGAAGTTGGGGTCTTGGCCACATTCGTTGCATATTGGAAAAGTGTGTGTGTGTGTGTGTGTGTGTGTGTGTGTGTGTTTGCATATCTGTGTGTCTCTGTCTATCTAGACATTCATCGCAGAATGAATGCAAATGTACAATAGCCCATACAATGTGGGTAGGAGATGAGAACAAGTAACCCATAGGATGGCAGGGGTGTCACCAACAGCAGGCATGGCAAAGCCCTAGTACTCTGAAATGCAACAAAGCGGTTCAGAGTCATTTATGACAGGACAGATTCCCTGAAGCCAGCACAGTGACCTCCGTAGCAGCAGATTGTACCTGGTGGGTGACTGATAGCGGCCAGGAATCCTGGAGATCCATGCTCCTATCTTTAGGTTCCCAAACAAGCCCATCACTCCTGCAGAGAAGCTGGCAGAAGGCCAGGGACAAGGACACCTTCTCCCCCCCTCTGCCAAGAGGCAGGATCACACCTGCACATCCTTGCCCGTTTGCGGTAACCTCAAACCTTAAGTGCTGGCGTCTAGGTTGAGCTCCACGGGCCTCCCTGCTTCCCCCTTGGAATCCTAAACTGCTGTAAACATGAAAGAAGCTGGACTTGGTTTGAATGAGTTTGCAAGAACAACTGTTGGAGCAAATGGCTTCTGTGTGGTGGGATGTCATTGATTCTAGATTTATTCTGGTGTCTTTGTGGACAGGGTTGAGCCAGACCTTTGGGTCAGGTTTCTGAAAGGCTCCTGACCTCCTCAGCTGTGGGTGAATGGGGACCCTCAAACCTGCAAGCAGAGCGCCCCCAAGGCCTCTGTCCTGTTCTGTGACGTGTGTCCAGGCTGCAGGATGGAGAGGAGTTGGGCAAAGAGACAGCCTGCTCAGCTGTCTGGCCCCTCCTGACAGAGCAAGCACTGGACCTCTGTGGGATCTTCCATTTCAGTGTTGTCTCAGCTCTACAGATTGTTTGAAGTTCTACTAATCATTAAGAGCAAAGCGCCCTTGGAAAGGAATTGGACCCGAGCTAATATTTCCCCTCAGCTCTTGGTACCTCATTACGGCTCTCAGTGTGTACCTCTTGGGGAGGTCACAGGCTGCTGGGTATCTGGTACCATCTTGAAGCACATAGTTTCTCCTTTTTGGTCAAGGTGAGTTGTTTAAGATAGCAGTAAATGAGAGCTACTTTCAGTGCTTTTGTCAAACTTTTCCCTGAATAATCACTGGTGATAGGGTTATCATATCAAGCATTGCAGGGAGGGGTTGAAAATCATTATTGAGTCCTGGACTCAGTGAAGGGCAACTTCTATGCCCATTTTTCAAAACAGAAGACTGAGTCTCAGAGAGGTTAAGTCTGCAGTGATATAGTAGTGACCACAATGGTAAGAACAGCAGTGTACTTTGATAGAGTGTCTATTCTGAGATGGGTGCTGTGCTAAGTGTTTCTCTACACTAATGCATTTCATGAGTACAGCCAGTGCTCATAGTGACTTACCAGACTGGTACCATTCTTGTGCCCATTTAATAGACGAGCAAATGGTGGCATGAAGGGAGATGACACTTTACTTGCAAAAGAGCCTACAACCATAAAGTGACCATGCACTCACTCCTGCCACTTAACTGGGCCAGAAACTCAAGCCTGCCATGCCTCTTTCCCATGTGAACCCATGTATGCTTCCCTATAATCCTTGACTTGTTCCATCAGGAAGGACAGAGAGCCTTAGACTGGTCCCCACTCCTGGTACTATTTCCTGAGACTGCTGATAGCTTCTGCAGTGCATGGTAAAATCTGATGAGTGAGCAGGGGGATCTTCTCCCTGGGGCACAGGATCAGCTGATGAGGAGGGTGGGTCCTGCTTGTATGGTTTGCAACCCAGGGTCATGTGTCACCAATGGAAAGAATCCTTTTGGTCCTGGGCTTGGGGCTTCTGGTTCCTTGGACTTTAATGCTTTCTTTCTCTCTTGGGAAGGAGAGTTCCAGGCAAAGCTGGAATCTTGTGGCTCCCTTATTTTCCTCCAGACCTTTCCCTTGTCCCTCTCTTTTCAGAGCCTGTCTGTTTCTCTCTCTCTCTCCCTCTCTCTCTCTCTCACCTTAGGACCTTCCAGTAGCCCTGTTAACCTCCTACAGATCCCTAGGTTCCTCTTGTTATCCTCCTATTCTGGGATCCCTTAGCCCCTCTACTGTTGGCATGTGGACGGGGAGAGTTTTTCATTGGGTGGAACTGTCCTGAGCACCATAGGGTGTTCAGCAGCCTCCCTGGCCTCTGCTCACTGGATGACAGTAGAACTCTCCACACGCCAGTTGTGACAACCAGAAATGTCTCCAGCAGTTGACAAATGCCCCCTTGGAGCCAGAACTATCCTTAATTATGGACAGCTTTTAGTACCATCACATCCAGGGATACCTCAGGTAGGATCAACCTGAGAACAGCCCTGTAAGGGTAGGGAGCTTTGTCTGTTTCCTAGAACAGTGCCTGATACACACTGGGGCTCAGTAGAGACTCACTAGATGAATGCATGGATGGGTGAATGCTGAATTACAGAGTGTGTGGAATTTGATCTACTTCCACATTGTATGTGGCTGCATATGGACCACCAATATAATGATAGATGATTTTAATTGAGTGCTTACATATTATTTGTTAAGCATTGCTTCAAATCTAGAATCTTTATCTAGAATGCCTCAACCCTTTAAGCCACCTTAGGAGGTAAATACTGTGCTCATCATTTTACAGATGAGAAAACTGAGGCACAGAAAGATTCTGAGACTTACTCAGAAGGACAGGTGGCAGAGCCAGGATGCCAACACAGGTAAATAAGACTCCAGGGACTGACTGCTGTCTCCACCAGAATGCTGTGGAGCTTGGCCGAGTTCTCCCCCTTTCTCACCAAGAACCCGTTATTGTCTTAATGCTGGCACTGTGGCAGCTGCGATTGGGATTTGGATGTCAGGCGCTGACTCGTTCATCATCAATCCTCAGAGCTCTGCTGTACAAAACCCGCTTTGTCACTGCTGGAGGATCTGGAGCCAGGAGGGACTTGTGCATGGCCAGAGGCAAGAGGACAACTTGGCTCTGAACCGGGCTCACATGTGAGTGAGACTTGCCTCTCTGCCTGTCTGCTGGTTCATCCCACTGAACAGTCTTAGAGATTTGACCTTTTTCCTTCCTGGGACAAGGGACCAGTGGGCCCCAGAGCTTCTTAGTGAGGAGCTGACTGGATTTTTAAACAAAGGGATATTCCAGGGCCAGAACTAGGGGGCTGGAAACACTTAAGAGTCTGAGAGTCCAGTGACGACAGTGGGCAGCATTTGTTTCTGGTGCCGGGATTGAACTCACACCCTCGCACTTGCCAGGCAGGCACTTGTGCTGCTGAGTTATATCCCCAACCCTATGGGTAGCACTTGTGAATCTTTCCCAGGTTCTCCTGGACACCGTGCACCGTGCTTCTTGAGTGTTACCTCAACTTACCTTCATGTCACAAAGAGGTGTGTGTTGTCATCACCTCCATCCAAGGAGTTAAGAAATTGAGGTCTAGAAAGGTTAAATTGCTTTGCCAAGCTCCCTGGAGTGGCCGGATGCCGAGCAGAACAGGAGACTGGGTTCTTCTGATGCTGGAGACCACCCACTTCGTGGCAATGAGAATGTCCAGCTGTCACAGCCAGGCAGCCCAAAGATACACCTAGGGGATGAGCTGCCTGCCTTTCCACTCCGTGCCTTCCCCACCTCTTATTTCCTTCTCTCTGTCTCCGTCTCCTTTGAGAGACTGGACACGTGGGTCCAGAGGCCACAGATTTAATAAGATATAGACTAAGTTATCTTGGAGCTCACTGTCTACAAGGTACAACTGAGTTGGAAACATAATTATTTTTATGATAAAGGTCTAGACGAAGGAATAAGAACATAGACAAGGAAGCAGCAAATCTAGGAGCCCTCATCAGTGTGTATGACAGTGATACTGGGTAATAAAGCATATTAATTTCACCTCAAGAGCTTAACACTAGCCGCAGTAGATTATTAAGTCATAGGACTTTTTGGCTAGATTAGGAATGGATACTGCAGAGAATAAGGTGATGGTTGGGACCCTGGCCCAGGGAAGATGGATATGTTAAAGGGCTGTTCCCCAAGCAGCAGTTTCAGGGGTGGGACTTTTGGAAGGTGATTAGATCACAAGGGCTCTGACTTCTTTGGTGGATTAATCCAGTGATTCAGTCATAACTTGATGACTTTATGGGAAGGTGATGCAAACTGAGGAGGCAGGGTCTAGGTGAAGGGAGTCGATCGTGGGACTGTGTCCTTGGAGACTGTATCTTGTCACCAGCCCTTGGTCTTTCCCTCCCTCTCCTTCTTGTCTGCCACCAGAGAAGCAGCTTTTCTCTAGCATGTGTTGCCCGCCATGATGGTCTAAGCAACAGTCAAGTAGCCATGGACTGATAGCTTTGAAACCGTGAGCCAAAACTCAACTTCTGCTTGCTTAAGTCATTACTCTCAAATCACTGTCTGGGACCACCACCACCTCTTTCTTCTTTTTGTTCTTCTTCTTGTTCATCTTTGTCTTTGTCTTTGTCTTCGCCTTCATCTTCGTCTTCTTCTTCTTTGACTGGGACCTTCTTACCCAGGGAAGGAAGGTGGGGATGACACAGGGCTTAGATCTGGAATAACAGCCTTCGAAAACAATTTCTCTCAAGAGAACAAAAGCTGCGGGTTGCAGAGCACACGGACCTGCGTCTTTTAAAATAAGTTTCCCCCTTATGTTATCCTCATAGCCAAGCCTCGGCTGACTTGTCAGCTGCAACAAATTAATTCATTCATTTTCCTTGATTACCTTGAACTTTTTTTAAACCATTGAACATGGTGTATTTCTTTAATTGAGTAACAGCAACTTAAAATGCAGTGGGAATAATGCCACTTTTTAAAATAAAAAATTCTTTTTTTTTTTTTCCATTCTTGCTATTTGAAATTCTGCATCCCCTCTCTGGTTCTGGATGGCAGCAAAATGAGATTTAGAAATCTGACACTGACCCTCCACCTGGGTGGGGGTGGGAGGCAGTCATGGGTCCAGACTGTGATAAATGAGGCCTGCAGAGGACAGACCTAGGATTATGTGTGTATCGATTTTCTTAATTAATGTGTTCATCAAGTGGATTGCTTTTCCTATTCCTACAAGGGTTTACTATGTGAAAGCAAGAAAGAAAATGGAAATATTTGACACATCTTTAGATTTGGGAGTTAACAGAAAGGCAAGGCCTGGCTGCCTTTCCTGGAGACTGTCAGCCCCTCCTGGTGGCCGTCCTGGCATTGCTCCTTTTGCAGCTTGAGCTGGTACCAGGCAGCCCTGCTGGAGGGGCTTATTTAAGTCTTAATGAGAGATCAGGATTCCATGGTCACCTTCCACTGTAGAAGGTGGCAACTACCAAACCCTCCCCCCAACCACCTATTAAACTCAGCCAGCCAGCACATGGGAATGGGTGGGTTCCCACCTCTGCAGCGGGTTCAGGGCTAACATGGCATCTCCCCTTTTCCTTTGCTCACAGCAGGGCAGCAGAGTAGCTCCCTCCCCTCCCCACCAGGCAGCTTTCTGCAGTGTACAATAACCTGCCCCAGCAGCACTCCCAGGGGCCCTGCAGCTGCCCCAGCAGTGCATTTCTAGGCTGAGGAAACAGAGGTGCAGAGACTGAAGCTACTCTGTCTGAGATTGTTGAGCTGGCTGCCGAACCAAACCCTCCTCCCTGTCTGCCAGGGTGAGGCCAGGCCCAGCTGCACGCAGAGGGCAGAGGGCAGAGGGCAGGAGGACACCCCCATAGCTATGGTGGGGCGAAATCCCACTTTGTCCTGGCTGCTCCCTCTTGGCCACAGGCCACTGTATCTGTATGACTTGGCTGGTGCCACTGTCACATCCGGACTGTGCCCCATCCCCTGAGCCCCATGTCCAGTTTGAGGCTATGGAGAAGGGGTTCCTTGTTCCAAAATGAGTCCTGTTTTTTTGCACTGTTTTTCCTTCATTTCAGTGGACTCTTAGAATCCCCTCACTTCCTTTCCCAGGACCTGTCTCCTTAACACCTCAGCTCAAAATCTGTCATCTTTGGCTCCCCGTTGAGCATTGGGAACAAGGGCAAGATACATGGAGGAACCTCTGTATTTCTGTGATTCAGTTCTTGCAATGAATCCCCTTTGGAGAAGAACCTTCTGTGCCCCACTGGGCCACAGTTTGGGGGTCTGGAATGTGGAAAGAGTCCTGGGCTCAGCCAAATCCACACCTTGTTTCTCCCTCCCTTCAGGGAGACCCCACTTAACCTTCAGAGTTTCGGGTAAGATGCCCTCTGGCCCCCAGTGTCAGTTTTGGGTACCTAGGTTCACGCTGTCATTTCTGCTGTGGCTGCAATGGCCTGGACAGCAGGTAGACATCCTGCTGCCCCCAGTTCACATGCACATCTCAGTCTTGGGTCAGTGGAATTCCATCCACACACCAAAGACCAAGAGTGCGGCAGCAAATTCAGGAGATCAGAATGGGGCCATCTGCTGTGCCTCACAGAGGCATGGAGGAGCGGGTCTGCTGGCAGCCTTGGCAGAGGTCTGGCCAGTGGACTCTAGGCTACAGAGACAACAATGGGGGTCTCATTGCTGTGCCCAGGAGCACTTGCTTCTGGGTTTTCCAAAGGGCTCCCAGAAAAATAGAAATAATATACATTTCACCCAGCACTGTGAGAGGCTGAAGCAGCAGAATCATAAGTTCAAGCAAAGCCTGACAACTTAGTGCTTTAGCAAGACCCGGTCTCATAATAAGAAGTTAACAAAAAGAGCTGGGGAAGTCAGCAGCTCAGGGTGAAGACCCTGGATTCAATCCCTAGTACTGCCCCCAAAAAGACTAAGTAAATAAAGATCTATTTATAATGAGTTGTAGAAATACAGAAAGTATTTTAAGGCGCTAAATGCTCCGGTGCTTTGACTTCTAGATGTATATCAGCATGAAGTGCTTAAGATTCCCACCTCTACACTGCTAATAGCGGTTGTGGATATACAAATAGAGGAAAGCCTCAGTTGCCAAAGTACTTCCTGATTTGGTTGGGAGCTCACTTCCATGTTTTGTTTTTGTGGCTTGAACAGTGGAGCCAGTGGTAAAGCTGGCAAACTGTTCCTGCAGCGGGCCGGGTGGTAAACCGTGTAAGTGCTGGGGGTGATGGGAGACCTGGCACAACTGCTCGGGTCTTGTGTGGTGGTGTAAGAACCGCCATGCATGGCACACAGGAGGAACAGATTGATTAAGCCGCGTGCATTTGATGTGAACACGCTCTGTATTACAGTGTAAAAGATGCAGAAACACAGGTGATAACAGAGGGTGACATGGCCCCTGCACCAGAGACAGGGTTATTTGCTGGCTGCTCGGTAGTTTGGGGTACAGTCATTGCATTCCGTCTTTACCACTGGCTCAGGAGGACTGGAAGAGTCACTATTGTGGGAATCGATGTGAGACACTATTACCTGAGCCTGCATTTGCTTGTTTATGAAACGAGGAGGTCACTTTAAGGTGTCTTCAACATCACACAGCAGACACACATGGGTTTAGGGAAGCGAGAGGGACCCCACTGAGGTCCCGACAGTGTGGCTTGGGTCTGGGGGGAATTTGCACTTTCCCGTTTCCTCCTCTGTGGCGCCAGGCTGAGGAGCCCAGCGTGGGTTTAGTGCAGGGCACTTGGCCCTGGGAGCTCTTGATGTGCTGGCCAGGTAGTGCTTTGCTATGGGCGTTGTCCAGCGCCTTGTAGGACACTGAGCAGCAGCCACATCTTTACTTCCTAGATGCCAGTAGCAGCCCCGTCCTGTGACAGCCAAAAAGCTCTTCTGATGTTGCTGAATATCCCCTGGAGACCACAGCGCCCCCAGCTTGGGAACTCGTGCTTTAATGGAATAATGTACAGGGTACCTGGCGCAGAGTTTGGCCAAGTTTTTAATTCATTCCATAGCACTTTGAGCTATGAATTCTCTGCCTTTCGAATGCACTTCTCTTTATTTCTGTCTCCCAAAGGCAAGGTAGGTTGTTTCTGTATTGGAATGCAGGTTTTTGTCCTAATGTTGCCATGCAACTTAGTGGCCTTGGTCCTGGGAGGGGCTGACTGTGCCTCCCTTGGAACGTACCTAAACACTGGCCTCAAGTTTGAGGGTAGGGTCAGAATCCACCAATGGCTCCTATGAGAAACCACCCAAAGTCCCCAGTGCACGCCAGTGAGAAAAATGCAACTCACGGGGGCCAGCAGGCTGCGGAAGAATGTGTCCAGGGGAGGCAGACTGTGAGATCTTATGTCACAAGCCAATACCCACAAAATGATCACCTCCCTGGTGAGCAAGGACACACTTCCGATGGCTACAGTGAAGCCAAAGTGGCCCTTCCAGACCCTCACTGTACATCTGCATTTAATGTTTATGCCACCCATACTCGCAGTAGGACAGTGGTTCCCAGTTTTGAGAGAGACGGGTGGAGGGGGAGGGAATAACAGAGAATCCTGTCCCTTGCATAGGAGTAGTTGTATTTTTCAATCAGCATAAGAAAACACAGAAATGCAAAAGATTACAATGTGTTCGGAAACATTGTCAAATGGATATTGCTTCTGCATCTGCATAGGTTTGAAAAAAATAGTGGTGTATGCATACAAGAAAAATGATTCATTCTGTCCACAGGAGCATCTGGAGATATGTAGGCTTCGACTTCCTGTCACGGAGTCTGTGGCCCGCGGGTTGGACACTGCTGCTGTGGAAGGAACTCGGGTGTGCGGGGTCAGCCCTGCTCCCTTTGCTCAGTGAAGGCAGCCGCAGCCAGGCGCTTGGTGCATGCTCGGAAGCCGTGGCTTGCGGCTCCGGGTCTTGGAAGCTTCTCCTGATTTTAGGGGATTCCTCAGTTCTTTGAACTCATCTCTGCCTCACTGTAACATAATCAGATTCAGTCTGTACTGTGGGTCCTTGATTTTAAGAAAAAGCTTCAAAAATCTCTGCAGAGTGACTTGCCCACATCGAATACTGGAAAGCACTGGTTATAGCCAGAACAACAGAACTGGCCTCCAACTTGATTTCGGGCAATCAGATTTGATTGGCCGACTGCCATCCCTAAGTAGCGTCATCCGGTCCCATCTCCAGCTATGCCCTAAAATCCCTCAAGCATGTGATCCATCATATCATTTTCTCATTTATGCCAGCGCTGGATAATGGCCTAGTCTCTCCAGCAGCATTCAGATTTATTAGAGAAGATGGCATTTACAAAACCATTTTCCTCTCCCACCACAAACATCTGAAGCTGGTGCGCACTTTCTTACGATAAACCTTCCTTTAACAATGAATGCTTTATTACCTGCAATTAAAATCACCTGGAAGAGCTTAGTAAATGGTTTTCATTTTTCTTCTCTTGTGTTTGGCTAATCCTTAGCTGGTAGGTTACCCAGCACTTCAGAGGGAGCATCTGAGAGGCAAGTTTTTTCTCACAGGGAGCAAACCTCCAGGGGATGACTGCCCAGGAGGACATGGTCACCCTGAGGCATGACATAGCCTGGACAGCCATCTGCCAGGCACCTTAGCAACACAACTCCTGCACCAGGCTGAAGTATTTGCAAGGAAACGTGCAAAATCAAATGTGATCTGCTCGGGAGGAGTCTTCCCTTTGTTGCATTTTGCATATGAGATTGGCCATCAGAGAAAATAAAGTTTAGTGGCCACAGTGTGCCTCCTCATTTGTGGATATCCTGGAGAAATGTTGAGAGACAGAAAAATTGCTAGAAAGGGCCTTACTGATTCCTAGGGTAGGGATATCTCTGAACAAACTAACATGCAGAATCAGAGAAAGTCAACACTTGAATCCTAGGACGGAAATCTCTGGAGCCCACCGCCTGGGTGGATGTCCTGTCTCTTAACCTTCTTAGCTTAACCTTCTTAGGTGACGTAGGCACACTGCTTTACCAGAATGGGCCTCAGTGCCAGTCTGACTCCGATGGCTGCTGTGAGATTGAGTTAAGAGGGTATATGAGGTGCTGGGCATAGTCCTTGGCACTTTCCAAGTACCCTATAAATGTCACTAACCAGTGTTCCTAACTGACCAACAGGGAGGAAGAGAACTGGAATCATTCCTTCGTTTATTCATTCAATTAACACTCATGAAGGGTGCTCTGATTAACAAGGCACCATGATGCGTGCTGGGGACAAAAAGGGTGCTGGCCACTGGCTGGAAGCCAGAGGGAGGAGGACAGCATGGTGAGGACACCAGCTGGGAATCAGGGGACCAAGAGCCCCACCCTGGCACTGCCCCTGAGAGACTAAAGGGGAGCAAAGAGAAGGTTTGGCTTTCACAATGGTTTGTGATGCCACCAGTGTGACCAGGTTATGGGGTGAGCCGTCCCTCTGCACCCTCCAGCCTGGAGAGGCCTCCCAGTCTCCAGCCGAGGAGCTGGGACACTGAGTCAGTGACAGTGAGCCTGTTGGGGAAGAGACCCCTAACATCTCCTCTATTTCTGGATTTTTACAACTTCTGGCCATTAAATGGTAGCACCAAGTCATGGCCATTAATGGTGGCACTAAATCAGTGGGTCCCAATTTAAGGAATGTCATCAGGAAGACGGGAGTTTAAGTGGGGGTTATCATCCTCCCTGGCTTAAGTGGAGACAATGCAAGGTCATGAGCCTCGCCAGAGACAGGAGCAGGAGAGGGACTTGACCACTGGGATGACGAGGACCGCGTGACACAGACAGAGAACTCGCGTGCATTACAGAACCGGGGTATGAGTGCCTTTTACTGAGGTAGGGACAAGGGAGCAGCTGAGGCCGCAGGGCATTTGCAGTCCAGCCTGAGCTACAGTAGCACTGCTGGACTCCTAGTCCTGCTCATGCCCCTTCAGATCCCACTGTCCCACGTGGTGTCCACAGGAATTCACAGGTCTCTGCTGCAGATCCGGTGTGTGTAGACACGCCCCCGTGGGTCCTCAAGGGACTTACATTCTGAAACAGACACGGTGGGAACAGACATGCCCTCTCATCTGGGGTTGATGCTTTGGTTTGGTTTTCTAGGAAGCAAAAGAGCCAATGATTTAGGTGCAGGGGGAAAAAAAGCACAAGCCAGATGCCCAAATTAAAACACTAAATTTTCCTGGAGTTTATGTGCTCTGCGCAATGTAAATAAAGGCGGGGGCCGGGTCTCTCTGCCTGTAAATCAGCCGGGGCCTCGGCTTCCCTCCCTTGGCTTGTTTAGGTGTCTCGGCCCCTCCCCCACGCCACTTGGCGTTTCTCAGATCCGAGGGGGAGGGTTCCATTTGTCATCCTGAAGGCCCTCCCTAGGGTTTCCTGGAGCTGTGATCTCCCAGTTGCAGTTGCGAGCTGCATGAAATATGAAGCCTGGGGACAGAACCAGGACATTTCAGCACAGGCCGACCGCTGGGGAGGGCTGCTTCTCTGGCCTCCTCGCCTCATTTGCATTTATTTCGCTCCCAACCATTTGTGAGATAGTGGTGGGCGTCCATCAAATAGCTATTAGCTCTCCAGCCGGCTCCTAAGGGGCTGCCTGGCTGCCTCTTCCAAGTCCAGGAGATATGTGGTCCACACCTTTGATCACTCAGTGGCATCACAAGGCACTGAAAATGCGATTTCCCCTCTTCGGCCTGCGCATTGGTAGTCTTGGTTGGAGGACTCGGTTCCTTTAGCTGGACTCTGTACCGAGGTCAGGCACCAGCTCCGCCACCTCCCATCACACAGTCGCAGTCGTGGTGGACGCCAGTACAGATGTTTTCCTCTCTGGGAAGCACAGCTGGAACACAGCCCACACCTGAGGTGCGTTCATACATGGGAATCCGCATGCCAAGTGCGTGGAGCATGTGTGCGGAGGGTGCAGTGCCCACTGCTCGCTGCACTCACCTTAAATCCACCCAAGCCCAGTCTTCTCTCCGACAGCTCATGCATCCTCCTCCCCAGGAGAGGGAACCCCATGGACTCGCTCTGTGCACTTCCGGCTCCCTTTTTCCTCCATTATTCGTGGCTGGTCCGCTGATATTTCAGGCCCCCATCGTTAAGCAAGGAAAGGCCCTGGGCGTGGAGAGGTGGCTGCGGAGACCGGGGTTCAAGTTCCTCTGGTCAGTCATTTGCATTCATGCGGCATCTTCTGGTTTTGTAAGATGTGTCCTGTGTCCACACAAACACTGGTGTGTCGCCCCAGAGTGTCCTAGTGACGAGAATGAGGGTTCACACAGTAAGCCCTGGGCTCTGGATTCTTCTGCTACCCGCTGGTCACAGACCGTGACTGTCGGTTTCCTCTTCAAGTCTCCATTTTCCATCAGGAAAACCCGGAGAGCGCGTAGGTGGATTCTCCCTTCATCCCACGGGTATGGCTTGGGCGCTGCTCTTGGCCAGTCCCCATGTTGGTTCTGTGGATTTCCTGAAGCCACCAGGGCAGGGAGTTGGTGGCAGTGATGTGGACACTCACGTCCCCCACACTTAGTGCTTAGGAGGGACAGGGCACTGTCTAAATGCTGCGTATCTATCTCCGTATTCAGTACTCACATGGTTTTATTTTCACCCTGATTTTGATAAGCGAGGCAACCGAAGTGCGAGCGTGGCTGTGCCACCCATTCATGGTCACACTGTGGTCGAGTTGGCATCGACCTCCAGCCTGCGGACTGAAAAGCCTGCACGTACTACTGTCATGCAGGAGGCACGTGATGACTGCCCACTGTGAGGAGCCCATGTGAGTTGTATGAGCGGGGCATGTGACAGTGGCCACAGGGAACATTTGCAAAGCAAGGGGCTCAGTGACCATCCCCAAGGGAGGCTCGGCTTGAGTGGTGTCTCGAAGGGCAGTGAATCTATCAGGTTCAGAAAGGGTAGGAGAGGGCCAGGGATTTAGCTCAGCAGCATAAGCTCCTGCCTGGCAAGCACAAGGTCATGAGTTTGATCCCCAGTACCAAAAAAAAAAGGTAGGAGAATCTTCAGACAGGATGTAGTGTGCTGTCTAGACCCTCAGGCTGCACCTACAGGAATGGTTTATTGGGAGGAGAGACAAAAAGAAGAGGAGAGAGAGAGAGAGAGGCAGACAGACACAGAGAGAGGAGGCATGGAGGAAGTGACTTACACGGCACTGCTAAACCAAGACGAGGAATCCGATTTTTCTCCCTTACAGAATGACAGGCATTGAATCATTCTTTTTTTATTGTGGTTAAGTACACATAACACAAATTTTACCACTTAAGCCATCTTACAGCATATAATCCAGTGGCATAAGTGCATTTACAATGCTGTGTAATCATCACTACTCTCCAGTTCCAGAACTTTTTAATCACCCCGCATGGAAACCCTATAACCATGAAGCAGTTGCTTCCCACTCTTCCCCCCACCCAGCTCCTGGCAACCACTGGCAAAGTGCTTTCTGTATCTATGGATTTGCCCATACTGGACATTTCATATAAATGGCATCATACAGTCGATGACCTTTTGTGATTGTCTTCTTTGTGTGATATTTCCCAGTGTCATCATGCTGTGGCATGGGCCTTGTTCCTTTTTATGGGTGAGTAATATTCCCCTGTGGGGTCAGACTACATCGTACTTACCCCATTCATCTGTTGATGAACAGGTGAGTTACTTCTGCTATTATGAACAGTGCACTGCAGAACCCTTTGAGGCTCATTTTTAGCCTTGCTTTAGCTTCTCAGGTCAATTCTCTGCCACCTTGAACTTGCCAGCAGTGTACTCATCTATCTGTACAGTGAGGAGCTCTCTGCAAACACAAGTAGGTTCATATGTGTGTAAATGCTGCCCAGGTGGTCATCCACTTCCTCCCTAAATTATAAGGGTAAAGAAAAATGAGATAACTGAAATTCTTTTCAAGCTCCTAAAACTGTTTAGCAGTGAAACCAACTTTTCTCGGTGTAAAGTGGGACTGAGAAGAGACCCTCCTTCTGAGAGCTGTTGCAGGTACTGAGCTCAGTAATTCAGGGCAGGCGTGGAGAGCAGTACTCAGCACACGGGTAGCACCCACTGGGTGTTGGCCATGATCACAGCGGGAGTGACCTGCACAGTTCACCCCATTTCGCCCCAGGTTTCCTGGCAGTGGCTCCAGGATTGTGAGTCCCAGTCAGTCCTGCTGGGAACCCGGCTGGATGGTCTCCAGGCACAGGTCACCACAGAAGCTTGCCGCAGTGTGGCAACTGAAAATCTGTCCTCTGTTTTCCTGAAAATACTGAGTCCCTCTTTGGGTGCTGGGCAGTGATTAGATGTGAATCCTACAAAAGGCACTCAGAATCTAGCACCGAGATAACGAAAAAGAGCAAACGACACTGTAGTAACCTGGCATTGAGACCCCTATACTGCTTGCTCGGTGCCTGCCTTAGGTACATTATTTAACCTCTCTGGGCCTCAGTTTCCCTCTAGCACAACGCAGGACTCACTGGGAGCACATATCCTGAAACAGCACAGTACAGTGGAGTCTTGCTTACTTTGAGGTTCAAAAGAGAAGGTGAATAGCGAGGTAGTTCAGGAAGGTGGCTGGTCCCTAAAGGCACTAGCTTGACTTTATTATTATTTCTTTGTAGGGGAGAGAAATGCATGTATAGATTATAAAATACAAGTCGGAAGGAGAATTTCTAAGAGAAATTTTCACATCCTTTAGGAGATCAAAGGCGAGAGAATATTTCGGACTGAAATGGGCTATGGCAATTTCATTTGGAACCTTGTGAAGAAGTCATAATACCAGCACTGGCTTTTAGTGCTTACTGTGTCCTGGGAATTGTGCTAAGCACCTGTCACTCTTGTTTTATTTGCCTGCCTATCCACAGACTGTAGGAGGCATTATGTTTTAAACCTTCCCAGCAGTCCTATGAGGTACTGCTAGAATGTGTTCAATCTTTAGGGCTTGGATGAGAGCAAAGCCTTGCTGGATGTCACCATGTTCTCCATCTTCACAGTACTACGATGAAAGACCTAAAGCAACAATTTAAAGCAGGACAGGTTGGTTTGGGCTGTCAGTTTCAAAGCCTTCTGTCCATGGTTGCTAGGCCCTGCTGCTTTGGGTTTGTGACAGCAGTGTATCAGGAGGAGGCCTGGAAACAGAGAGAGAGAGAGAGAGAGAGAGAGAGAGAGAGAAGGAAAGAGAGAGAGAGAGAGGAAGTAAAAGGGCCCAGATAGTAGTATCCCCTTCAAGGCCACACCCCCTGTGACCTAACCTCCTTCCATTAAGCCCCTCCTCTTAAAGGACTCACTACTTGCCTATAACACCACACATTGATGACCAAGCTTTTAGCATATGGGCTTTAAGGGACATTTAAGATCCAAACCATAGAAGTCAACTACTGTAAGTGAAGACAGGAAGTGAACTTGAGTTTGGCTACTCCTAGAGAACTTGCTGGAAGGTTACTTGGGAGTAGACCTCAGTCCCAGGTGGATAATCTGTTCAGACAGGAAGCCATGGTAGTGTTAGTAATCCACCTAGCAAGTGTCTTTCTAGGGGGCATTTCAGTTGAAAGTAAGTTCTCGTTCTGAGTCTTATATAGCACAAATGAAAAAGAAACTGTCCAGGAAGGGTGCGGCGTACAGCAGGCAAGAGGCTTTCCAGCAGCAATCATGAGTTCAAGGCCCACCCTACCACTTACTAGCTGTGTGTGTGACCTTGACCAAAGTCTCTGCTCTCTTGCAGCTTTGGTTCTGCCACCTTTAACACAATCACACCAGCTTGAACCACCAGGGGCACCTGCTTGACTGTCCCATCAGGCATCTTGTACCAGTCATGGTAAAAATGGATCTAATCACTTTTATTGGTCTTTTTACTAATAAAGTTAAACACAGTCCTCCCAATGGGACAGTCACACACATTACCACTGGCAGTTCAAGCGCCTGGCAGCAGGATGTGCAAATCACAGCACCATCCTGAGCATGTTAAAGTGGAAATAAACAAGTGCCAGCATTTTAGGGTCAGTTAAGCATCCTAGGAGAAGACGCCTGTGGAAACCCCTTGGCAGAGCTCCTGGCACACACCAAGCTTCAGTGAAAGTCTCTTTGTCATTGTCATCGATGTGTCAGGTCGCCTGCGTCAGCAGCCTTCATTATGTCTGCTTGTTCTGGAACGGGAGCCGCCAGGCCAGGTCAGCCTCAAGGACCACAGGGCAGCTCCCAGAGGGGACATTGCCTGAAGCCTCCACCTCCCAGGGGAGCTGCTGAGTGCAAAGACAATTGTTGGAGGTGGAAGCCGAATCCTTTGTGTGCCAGACCTCTGGGACTGGACCAGGGCCACCTAAGTCATCTGTCATCTGCTAATGGCACTAATCAATGGCCGGAGGGTAGTAAGAGGGGGAGGGGTCCATAGCCCGCAGCAGCCAGAGCCAGACCAGGCTTTTCCAGATGGCTGTGCTGCGGATGGATTTTATGTATTCATCTTTTTAGGACTGGGTGTTGTATCTCAAGTCGTTCTCTGTGGCTTCTGAATGCAAGGAATGCATATGTTTAATCCAGGCCAGATCTGAGAAGAGATCTGACCCAGGCCTAGGCTGTAACATCTGCCTCTCACACCTGCTGTGGCACAGCGTGTACCCCAAGACTGGGTGCAGCACGTGCCCCTCCCAGGCTTGCTCTCTGCTGGCCTCTGCAATGCACGTGACTCTGCTGTAATCTGAGAAGGCAGAACAAAGCTGCATACCTGGAGGAACCTTATAAAGCCAGCCCTTCCTTCTGGGGCAGGGCACAACTGTGGGAGCAAAATGACCCAAGGCTTGTGGGGTCCTCCTTGTAGACAATCAGCGACTACATCAGCACCTCCCCACTGACCTACCCAGCCAGCCACATTGGTTAAAGGACCCGTTTTCAAAGGGAATGCACAGAGGCATTTTCTCCTTTACCTTTCGAGCCTCTTGAAGTTAGTCGCGCTTCTGACCCTGGTAACCCAACAGGTATTTAATAAATGTCAGTGATCAAAAGCCGCTGACAGAATCCCCTCAAGACTCTATCTCAGAAAGGACCATACGGATCGACTTGGATCCGAAAAAGTGGGTGTGCTTAATCTGAGGCTTCTGCAGGATCAGGGGGAACCAGGCAACTGACAGTGATGAATGGTATTATGCTTAATAAAATAAGGTACCTGTGCGATTCCTAGCTTTTTGGCACAGTATTAATTAATACCTGTCACATTCTCCACTTCGCCTCTAGGCCTTACCTGAAATGCAACTCAATCGTGCGTTCATCTGCAGTCGCTCGTGGAGTTCTTGTGGAGAAGCATGGCGTGGGGTGGGCGTGTTGTATGGATACCACAGCAGGCGGTCACCCACACCCCACAGGCCAGGCGCTCGCACAATGCAGATACTCCATGCCATCGAGAGACTCGGTAAACATGAGATGCAAGGGGCTGCTCCCGGCAGCCTTGACGGAGTAGGAGTACACGGTCAGTGGACAATCAAAGTACAGTGTGGCAGATACATGACCCAGGGATACAATCTTTTATCATCGTGCAGTACCACACACCCATCTATGCCCTAGGCATGCCAACACCAGAATCGCCACCCAGGCCGGGAGGATGGCACGCTCCAATTTTACCACGGCTGCGATGTCCTTAGGTGAGAAGGGCTTTTCAGCATTATGATCTTATGGAACCATACAGTCCATTGTTGATCAAAATATCTTTATGTGACCCTGTGGCTGTGTTCATTCCAATTCATCCTCTTAGGGAAGTGTAAAATTGCTGTCTTTATCATCCAACAAACCAGATTCAGGCCCTGACTCTGTTATTCGAATACTGTACCATACATCCTTGGAAAATTACTTCTTTTTTTTTTTTTACAATTTTTTTTTAAGTACTAGGAATTGAAGTCAGGGCCTTCACACCGAGCCACATCCCCAGTCTTTTTAAATTATTTCTTTGAAGAATGGGTCTTACTAAATTGCTTAGGCTAGACTCAAATTTGCAAGCCTCCTGCCTCAGCCTCCCAGAGTGCTGGAATTACAGAGGTGTGCTGCTTCGCCCAGCTTACTTAACTTCTTTGGATGTTAATGTTGTCCTTTTTAAAATTATTATTATTTACATGAAAAAAAAAGATGGAAGGTTCTATAAAATCTCCATGGACCAGGCCTGACCCAAACAGTCATGAAGAGAGTCCATCCATGTGTTAAGCACACCTTTAGGGAACCCTTGCATGTGGCCAGTCACGGCTGGGCATGGCGTGGTCCCTCTGTAAAGCGTTGGTACCTAGCGGATTACAGCTTTGGGGCAGCCTCCCAGTGTCGCCTTATTACTGGAAGTGGCTTCATGACCCCTTCTCCCCTTACTGAGCCCACCCCACCTGGCCAGACATTACCCCGAACCTCACCTGAACAAACAGGAACAACACTTTGTGTTTCTGATGAGGTGATGTCTGGTTTCTTAACTGAAATCTTGCGGGTCAATTGCTAGTCTGTGTGAGAAACCAGAAGGCAGACATCACCCTCATTTCAGAGGGAACTTCGGGTCACCTGGAGGGTGTCCCCACCCCAGCTGGTGATCTCGGGAGAAACCAGAAGTGGTACCCAGGGTGTGAGGAGCAGGGCTGTAATGTGCATCCTACCCTTTGCCCTCCAGCGGGTTTTCTGTGTGTATTGAGTTACCTTCAGCCTACGCATGTAGCTCAGAAAGTAAAACCATTACCAAGACCAACAGGGTAAGGTGCAAGGGTCTGAGCCTCCACGGCGTTCTGGATTTATCCCTGATTAACAGAGCGGCCCCTCGCCTCCTGGAGCCCCACTCTTACTATCTTAGGATAACACCCCGACTGTAATTAAGACTGGGAAGAAATTGCACTCTTCCCCATGTGTGGAAAATGAACCTTTTAAAAGCAAGAACCAAATGAACCACTTAGAGAAGTCAAAGAGAAATCCCCCTCACAAAAAAAACCCCAAAGAGGCTTCACTCATAATTAGCAGCTGAGATTTGCAGTGGAATTTCATCAACCTCTCTTTAGGGGAGGGGGAATGCTTTCAGATTATTTTGACAAGATCGAGTTTTGACTGAGGTTGGGAAAGCTAAAAGCGTTACTTTAAAATGTAATTATGCGAAATTTCAATTATCATCCTTCCTTTTAAAAGTCTCTCCCTTCAGCAGGCAATTAGTAGACATGAAAGAGGGCGGAGGCTTGTGCCGTGTACGTGTGATTCTTCCTAGAGACGGACACGCAGCGTAATCGACCGAATGAGAGGCTGCCGGAAGTGGGCACCATGGTCGTTTGGGCGAAGGATCTAGCACTTTGCTCCCTGTCTGTTTTCCCCAGACCCAACTTCATTCCCACCCAGCACCTTCTTGCGTTTCACTTTTCAGTGGCTCTAAGGGATTCTGGGGGACGTGCGTTAAGCTTCATTGATGACTTAGGGCTATGAAACCGTTGTTTAGATTCCTCAGCGTTTAGATTCTGACGTAGCTGCTAAGTACTAAGCATGGGTGAGAATGTGACGCCTCAGCCATCAGCGCGGAAAGCAGTCGTGGTCCTACAGTGTGCTCTGGCGGGACACTGAGGCTGCGCTCCTGCGGAAGCAGTGTCACGTATATAGCCTCCCCCAGGAGCGCTGGTGCTACTTAGTGGCCCACTTGAAGATGGGAAGGTGGAGGTACAGGTGTGTCAAGGTCAAGGGACCTGCATGGGTTGCCAAGGTCTCTGGGTCAGAGGTGGGCAGAGGGATGCGAGGTGCCCTCTAACCTCCCCAGACCTCCCAGTCTCTGGTCGTGCCCTCTGTTCCCCAGCTGCAGCCCTAGTGAGCTTTCTGGCACGGACACTCTGCCCTGGAGATGCCCTGGATGGCTCCCGCTCACACTCCTGCTCAGGACTGTCTCTTCCTCCCTCTCTAGTCTCGTTTCTTGCCATGACCACTGTATGGCTTGTGTTTCAAACTTGCTAAGACTCTGGAAGCCTCTCAACTTCTCAGAGTTGTTCTTGTCTGCAGCCCCGTTCCCTCCTCTTCTTGCAAAGGAAAAAATAACAAGAAAAAATCCCCACTGACTCCTTAAACACTGCTTCCAGGAAATCTTCAGGACCCTCCTGGAGACCCCGCCCCTGCAGTGAGCTCCCCAGCACACTTACTGTGGCTCTTGGTGGTTGTCTGATGAGCATCCGCCATGCTCCAGGTGCTGCTGGAGGCCCTGGGGTTAAAGCAGGGGTCAGGCGGGGAGGGGAAAGATGCAGGAAACTGCGGCCTCTGAAGGACCTCAAGTGAGGCAAAGGGAAGTAGCAGGTGGAGAGGACTGATGCATCAGGAGCTCTGCCGGGTCTGGGGTCAGGGCAGGTCTCCTGGAGAGATTGGAAAGGGGGTACAGGGGTGAGCCATGGGAGTGTCTGGGACCATGCGTCGAAGCAGAAGGAAGGGCGTATGCCAAGGCCTGCGGGGCTGCAGTGCACTTGTGTGTTCCAGGGCTGCCGGGAGGTCTGGGGAGCTGGAGCTTGGTGAGAAGGGGGTTAGGGTGTGAGAGATGAGGTCAAGATCAGTGGGCAGCCGCACAGCATGTAGAGCAGGTGGGAAGGTGGAGCCCGGAGCTGGGAAGCTGGTGACACTTACCTGCCCGGGCCTGAGGCCATCCCACCACTCCTCTGGTGTTGCTTTTGATCTAATCTGCTGTCTCCACTGCAGCAGGAGCCCGGCAAAGACTGGGGCCGAGTCTGCTTCCATCACCCCTGCGTCTGTAGCTGGAGCTTGGCGTCTGTCCCTGATGGAACCAAATCAAGAGGTGTTCCGTGACCCTTGCCCAGCCCACTCCCCCTTTGACTCCATAGCAACGGTGATGCAGAGGGGCAGGAAGTACACGTCCTGTGACCCCGACTCCAGATAAACAGGGAAAGTTTCCCCCAGGCATGCACCGAGCTAGCACAGAGCAGGGTGTACCCAAGGGCTGATGTTGAGGGGGAGGCCTTTCTTGGGGTACAGGTTTGTTCTGTGCCACCCAGACCCAACTCCTGGTTACCTGTGAGTGACAGGTGTGTGTCCCCCAACAGGCGATGGCAGTGTGGAGAGAAAAACCACGGAGCCCTTGCTCCCTGGTCTGTGTGACCTTCTCAGCTGTCCTTCCCAGGGAAAGGCAGCGTCATCTACTCGGCACCAAGCCGGTGGCTTTTCTGGCTCTTTCTTCTTCTTCTCAGTATGGGGCATCCCGGGTCTCTGCCGTAGACTCTGCATAAATTGCACCTGGCCTGCTCTTGGGGGATCGGATTTGGGGGCCACTCTGTGGACCATGTGCGTGCCGAGATTCTGCGGGTTTGTTTCAAAGGACGACCTTTTGTTGGTGAAGTAATTTTGGTTTGAGTTGGCACCCGAGACAAAGCGGTCTTTCAACACACCCGCAGCTCATAGGCAGCCGGGACCTTTTCAGTGAGATGGTGGGAAATTTGCCAAGTCGTTTGGGGCCTGTAAATTAGGCCTTGTTTAAAAATTTAGATAAAGCCTGATGTGAGAGAGAAATGCTTTCATAACATTAAATGTGAATTACACTGAAAACCCCTTTCAAGTTAAATGGAACCGTTCCCTGGAAGCACAGAGACATGAAATGCTTCAAATGTCAAAAGAGTTTTCATTTATTGTCCCAAGTGAAACGGGGGCATTTTATATGGTTTAAGAGTTCAGATGCACATGTAAATGGAATTCATTTGGAGAATGCCTGGCCTGTTTGGGATCCACTTTAACAAACCTGCCCACTTTCATCTCATCTCTGCAGCAACCCTACAGGCGGCGGGCACCACCATCCCCGCTCTGAAATGCCAGGTCTTTGCCAGAAAGCTTAGATCAGGCTCCATGGAGACTTCAGCATCCACGACAGTCTTGTTACCAGCGCAGTGTGCCTCCATCTTCAGCCTGCACCAAAACTGAGCGCTCTGTGCCATCTGCACCAACAGTTCTGATCGGGCACTTGATTTGACCATCTAAGAGGTTAGGGGGTGTCTTGGGGATAACCAGTGGTCCCCCGGGAAAGGTGTCCAGCTGGCTTTTGATTGCTAGTGTCTGGTGCTGTGAGTATTGACCGCTGCCCTCCACTGGCAGCTGCCTTCTCTGAAGACTGACCCTGGACCTGTGTCTCTGTGTCGCTTAGCATGTGATTAACTGCTTGGGACGGAAGCCCGAGTTTCACTGGCTGGAACAGTGCTAAGATGGAGAGTCCCGGGCTTGGGCACTTCCTGCATTAAGAAGAGCCCGGCAGCAGGTGACGGGGCAGGTGGTGGCTGAGCCCTGCCCTGCCTTTAGGTCCTGCTGCTAGCTTTACCCACAGGAGCTTCCCTCTTCCTGTCTGCAGGTAACTGTCACATGCTCTCAGGTTCCTGGCTTCCTTTCTCCCAGCCTCTGGAGAAGAGCCATCTTTGAATGGTCTTTGAGGGGGAAAAAAAAAAACTGGCAGGGCCTGGATGTAGGTGTGAATGGATGGGTCACTTGGGTCACAGGACGGCATCTGAGCTGTCACTGAGGCAGAGGTGGGGGAGGGGAGGGAAGGAGTGTATATTGCACGATACTCTTTCTTAGACCTCAGTGAGCCATGTGCCCTGGCCCAGAGCTGGAGCCAACCCAGCAGCAGTAGCGTCCTCTGGTGTGGTCCCCTCACCCACCCTGCAAAGAGCATGTCTGCCAATTCCCGTGGTGTAAATCCTGCTGCCATGGCTGAATGTGGGGCTCGAAACAGGAGCACATCATTGGCTGTCAGGCCCAGGCTCCCCTGTACCACCCACACTGGAGTCCGTGTGCTTCTTAGAGGGAAGGCTGGGTCCTCTCTGGACAGCCAGAGGAAAGGGCAAGGTCCTGGGGTCACCGTGGGGATCCCTTTCCTGGGGAAGCAGCCTCCATGTCCAGCTGCTCACAGGTGCTTCCTGTCTCTCCCACAGAAGTGTGAGTAGCAGCCGCGAGATTTCACCGGGACTGCAGAGTACAGGCTCAGCGGGGCCCTCGGGCGGCCCCTCAGCCCCACTCCTTACGCTCAACCGTAAAAAGGTGACAGTAATGCCCACTCCCTCCGCAGAGCCATTGTGAGGATTTAATGAGATGTCAGCGCTGACCATGCTCTGTAAGCCGTAAAATGCAATGTGTAGATAAATGTAAGGCTGTCCGTTACCCTTCCCTCGTGTGTCCCCACCCCGAGGGGACCATGGCTCAGGAGCAGCCTGTAGAACACAAACCAGCAACTCGGAAGTCAGATGGGCCTGGGTTCAAGCCTCGGCTCTGGTGTTTTTCAGCCGTGTGACAGTTACTAGCTCTGAGACTTTGTTTCTTCATCAGTAAGATAAAAGGTAAGGATAGACCTTGTCTTGGAAGATTATTGCAAAAACTGAATAAGGTAATGCATATACGGGACAATAAATATAAAAGTTATTATATCTGATAACATGCCTTCATTCCTGGGACGTGTTGATGAGGTATAAAATGGAGCTGCCTCTCCCCAGATCCCTTCTTCTTCTGATCAGAGCCCTGATTTCAGTTGGGAGATAACCATCTTTCCTCTGTTCTCAGGCTGTAAGGTTAATGGAACCTACACTATCTTCCCTTCCCGAGCTTACAGCGTGTGATTTAAGCCAAATGCATAGTTATATCTTCTAACCTCGGAATTAGTTCAGAGATGTAATTAGTTCAGCCAATTGGAGTGGCTCCACAAGCTTCAGTGAAAGCTACTAGGAAGTGATTCCTTTAGTACTGGAACCTGGGGGACTAAGGGAGGAGCAACTGCATCTGCCTTGGTATCATGAGGTAAAAGCCGTGTGGAACGGAAGTGGACAGATGGAGGGGGCTGGCATAGCAGAAGCCTGAATCCAACCCTCATTCTTAGACATTTCAGTTACATATGTCCATACGGTCATCACTATCTCCTCTTCCTCCTCCTCTTCTTCCTCCTCTTCCTCCTCCTCCTCCTTTTTCTGCTACTTTTGGCTGGGAATTTCCACCAGTCCTAGGAGAGGCGCCCTGACAACACTACACTTAGAGAAACACCTCAGGCAGAGTGGCTGGGCAGGAAGAGAGGCGGCAGGAGGGGCTGGCAGGCCCACCCTCTGGCTCCAGATCCTGCTCCCTAACACCCCACACCTCTGCACCACCTCGGGCGCCTCCAGCTGGCCCGGCGGAGGTGGGGGGATTGTGACTGCAGATGGCGCGCACCCCGCATGGCACTGTGTAGAAGACAGCCTGAGAATGTGAGCCCCGTCCTCAGCCGGCTGGATCTGTCCCAGAGGACGGAGTGGGGCTGGTCCCCTGCGGTTGCTTTTCTCTGCTGCAGAGGAAACCCGGGGTATCAGAGGCACCCTGAGGTCCAGCTCGGAGGAAAAAGAGGGGCGAGGGGTCCGGGATCGGGCCTTTGCAGATTACATGACAGATTCTGACACGCACGCTGGGTTTTTAATTCTCATTATTTTGATTGGATTTAGAAGTTTGGAGAAGACAAAGTGACACATTTTCACAGTTTTCTGTCAAACCAAAGAGTGATTGCCAAACGGTTAAGTCTTAAGAAGCCGCTGCTGCAATTGCGAGCTTTGGGGTGGGGGTGGGGCCTTCTGCCGCCCTTCGTGTCCCCTCCCCACCCCATTCCTAGTCCTGTACCTGGGACTGCAGGAAGAGGTGGGTGGCGGTGGTCAAATGTAGCACGGATACTTGTTTTGCTTTGAAAACAATCTTTGCGTGAAGCGTGAAGCCCGCTTTTCTCTCTCTCGGTGGTTGCGTTTTAGGAGCATGGGTGAGAATTCCTTTACATATGGAAGAACCCTTCGGGGAAAGTCTCTGGAGCCGGCTGTCTATATCAGGAAATGCTGCTATGGTAAAAGTTAATTAGCCACATGTAAATAATGCAGCTTTATCCTAGTTGGGGAAGTGAGTGGGCGATCTTTTTGCATGTGTGTGGTACTAGGGATTGAACCCTGAGTTTTGCACTGAGCTACGTCTTTAGCCCTTTTTATTTTACTTTTTTATTTTTGTTTTTGTTTTTATTTTTATTTTTTGATTTTCAGACAAGGCCTTACTAAATTCCCTGGACTGGAGTCTTGCCTCAGTTTCCCAGAGTGCCGAGATTACAAGTGTGTGCTACCATACCCAGCTTGGACCGAAGATTTATGGCAAACATTCCTGACTCTTCCAAGAATATTGAACAGGCCCCTGGTGGGTCAGTCCTTTTTTTTGGACTTTCATGGTTTTGATTTGCTTGTTTCAGTTCCACTCATATTCTTGCCCGCCCT
Source organism: Dolichotis patagonum (assembly GCA_004027295.1). Lineage (NCBI taxonomy): Eukaryota > Metazoa > Chordata > Mammalia > Rodentia > Caviidae > Dolichotis > Dolichotis patagonum. The sequence goes on along the minus strand of PVJX010001137.1, from coordinate 58,443 downwards.
CCAGGCAGTAGTAACTTCCTTCCTTCCCCATGAACCTGCCTCCTTCTCACTGGGGCTGACAAGTAGCCAGGACTCCAGGTGCCAGTCTTGCAGAGGCCACAGGTGCACACAGTCCTGTGGGCACTGTTCCCTCCTCACCCATCTCACCCTTGACCTTGGTGGGTGCTGAGCCAGGCACGGGCTGGCTGGACCTGACTGCAGCAATCACCAGCCAGGGTGAGCAAAGGCCATGAGGACATTCACACCTTAAAACAGTACTATTTGGGAGAAGGACAAGACGCACCTGATGTCCGATCTTCTGGTTCCAGTCACCCCACGGTAGCCATGAAGGGTGGGTGCCAGGGGCCCCTCAAATACCAAAATTTGAGGGTGCTCAAATAGCATAGTATTAGCTTGTAACCTGCACCTCCTCTCATATATATCAAATTATCTCAAGATGATTTATGTCTAATACAATACAATACTGGAATAGTTGTTTTGCTATATTTTCCAGAGAAGAACAGCAAGCAGAAAGCCTGTCCGAGTGGGTGTGTAGCTCACCGTGGACAGCATGCTTAGCGTACCCGAGGCCCTGGTTCCCACCCCCGCCACCGAAAACATCAGAAAGTCTCTCTACACTCAGTACAGACACAGCTGTCACAGGCATCACTACGTATGACCTGGACACACACGGTCAACAGTGCTCCAACCCCAAGTGTGGAGAGAGGGACCGAGGACAGGAGGCCGCAGGGCCCTGTGTGTCACACTATTCACATGCATTCCGCATTGTGTTGAATGTGGTTGGTTTGAAGGCTGGTTCGTTTTACACCTTGGAACTTTCTGGCATTTCTTGCCAAGTGTTTTTGCTCAGAGGCTGATTGAATCTGAGAACAGAGAACCTCCAGACATGGAAGGTTGACTGTAACTGATGCTACAGTTGGCAGAAAGATGCCATCCCGCTACAGATATCCAGGTCTTAACCCCCAAGCCGTCACATGACAACAGGACCTCTGCGGGTGTGATTAGGTCAGGAGCCTCATGGTGCAAACATTACCTGATTGGCTGTGGTCCACACAGATCCTTATAAGGGGACCGAAGGAGAGTCCCAATCAGAGAAGGGCATATGATGACACAACAGAGGTCAAAGGGATGACATTGCTGGAAGGGGCCATAGGCCACGAAATGTGCATAACCGCTAGGAGCTGGGACTGTAGCCTCCCCAGAGCTTCCAGAAGGAACGCAGCTCTGCCCGCCTGCACCTTCATTTTAGCCTCTCAGGCCCCTTTCTGGCTTGGAGCCCCAGAGCAGCACAGCGAGAAAGAGAGAGAGAGAAGGCGAGAGAGAGCGAGAGAGAGAGAAAGAGAGAGAGAGAGAGAGCGCACTTATGTCGACAGGATGTGGAATCGGTCAGGTTTTCTATGCTCTTATAAAAAAATGAAAGCAAAAAATAAAAAGCAAAACCCTGACGCTTTGGAGGGGGAAGGAAATGCCATAGTTGCTCATTCTAGAACCTGACAAGCACCGACCACTGTCCTGAGCTCCGTGCCATCATTCTGACCCTGCTCGCCCTTCCAAGCTGCTTTCCACAGCGGAGCCCGGGATCCTGTTAAATGCGGGGCTGGCGGACAGGGAGCCACTCTTCTCCCTCTGTTTGCATGCCTGGGTCCTATTAATGTCACGAGGAGTTATGTGTGTGTATGCGGAAGGCGATGGCTGGCATTCATTGCAGTGCTGTCCAACCAGCGCCCCCAGCTCCACCCCCGTCCCCACTTACATTTCTACTGTTTTTTGTACATGACCCTCGTTCCCGGGGGACATAGACAATGCCTCACAACTCCATACTTTATCAAGCCCGCTGGTAAAAGATGAAGCACTACCATGGATGACTTCTTCTTCTTCTTCTTCTTCTTCTTCTTCTTCTTCTTCTTCTTCTCCTCCTCCTCCTCCTCCTCCTGCTCCTCCTCCTTCTTTCTCCTTCTCCTTCTTCTTCTCCTCCTCCTCTTTCTTCTTCTTCTTTTGTCTTTAAATAAATTTCCATTTCATAACCATGCATGGAGAATCTATATTCAAAAAATTGATTTTCTGTTACCAGGAGGTTGGATAAATAGCCAGTGATTGCTAGAAGCCTATGGCATGGCAAATAGGGTGTATTATTGCCTCCAATCCCTGACCGCTCAATAGAGAACTGGGTGACAGCACAGGGGAGCAGGCTCTTGTCACCCCCTGGGCATGTGTCTGGGTCCCCTCAGCTCCTCTCCTCCTGCCGTCAGCTGCATCCTGTTTACTTTGTTGCAGGCAGACTGGCTTTGTTAGTGAAGTCGCAGTTTATAAAGGATGGCAGGCAAGGCAGTTTGGCCTTAGGGACCAGCCCAGAGGTTCCAGGGCAGGGGTGCAAAGGACACTGTCAACTCCTACTCCTTTGTGGTTCACGCTGGCCTCCTCTGCTGCAGGAATCCACAGGGTGGGCGGGTGCCTGTGAAAAGATTTAGAAAGTGGCTGAGACACAGACTGAGGAGTTTCGCAGCTTAGGGCGGAACTGACTTTTCCGTGTCATTCTGAAGGAACCTGCTAAGTTCCCAAACTCACAAATACCAGTTTCCTCAGTGGTGGGGATGGGGAAGGTGTCCACCCCAGAGACCTGAGAGGGAGAGGACCAGATGACGGGCATATGAGGTCGAAGACCAGGCAGTCCGTGCTGTCGCAGACCAAGCCCTAGTACATGTTGGCTTTTTCTTGTAAAGTGGGTGACATGATGTGATAGGTTAGGTGCGCAGCCCTGAAGTCCAGATGGCTACTCAGCTGTGCCCCGGCCTGGGGCCTCTGGCTGGTCCCTTCAGTGCTCTGAATGGCACCCCCTCTTGCAGCTATGAGGGGGTGATGTGAGGCACCGGTGTGGGCCCATGGACTGTGTGGTGGCGTGGCTTTCTGCTACTCTGTCCCTCCTCTTGCCCTCCCTGCTGCGGCTGTACTGGGAGTGCAGCTTGCTGAACCGTCCTGTCCCGAGTGTCCCAGCAGATGCCTTTTTCCCTGCGCAGAGGACCTGGGCCTGCCTCGGGGAGAACTAGGTATCTGTTGTTGCTCATGGGAAATAATTCCAACAGGGGTCCACAAGTGGGGGGCTTGGCAACATCGGAAGGCATTTTTGGATGTCACACCTGGGGGGGTGCTGCTGGCCTCGGGTGAGTGGACAGCAGGGTGCTGGCAAACATCAGGCATGGGGTGCTGAGGCTGAGTCACCCTGAGCTAGGCAGTATCCTCCCACAGATGTGCTGTTTCTCGACATGCTGGCTGTTTTAGTAGACCGACGGCAGCCCTCATGGTAGCTACATGCGTGTAGTGACTTTTCCTTCACATGGATTCTGCTGGGTACTGAGCTAAGTCCTTCGCTTCTGTTAACTGTTTTCAATGCCAAACAGTTCTATGGGGCAGGTAGGTTCATCATCATGAGTCCACAGATGAGCAAAACAAAGACTCAGCAAAGCCAGGGTCACATAGAAGGTGGCGGCGGTCACGCCGGTGGCCTGGCTACATGACCTGTCCTCTGGATCCCCAGACGGGGCTCTCCCAGTGCTGCAGCCTGTCAAGGCTGGCCCTGGCGTCACCCACAGAGCTACCCTAAGAGATCACATCCTGGTTCCATGCTGCAAAGAGTCTGGTTTGATTGGTCTTCAGTTTGAGTTTGTTTTGTTTTGTTTTTTTCAATTTCCTCAGGTGGTTGTACAGGGAAGCAGTATAAGAACCGCAGTGTGTGTGTGTGTGTGTGTGTGCGCGTTTACACTATCCCAGGGCTGCTGTGACCAAGTAGCTCCAGCTGTGTGGCTTAATGCCAGCGACGTGTACTCTCTCACAGTTCAGGAGTCCGCAAGTCCAAAGTTTCTGCATTAGCAACCTCAGCTCCTTCTGGAAGAACTTCTGGGATCTTCATCCCATGCCTGTCCCCTAGGTTCCAGAGGCTGCCAGCCATCCTGCCTGTTCCATGGCTTGCAGACTCACCTACGTCACCACACTCCCATGACATTGTCCTTTGTGTGTCTCTGTATGTCATCCATCCCACCTCTAAGGATGCCAGTCATTAGATTAGAGCCACCTTAACTCACTGTGACCTCACCTTACCTAGTTGCGTCACACAGAATCTATTTACAAACATGGTTGCATCCTGAGATCCCAGGTAGGCATGACACTGGGGGATACCATTCCGACACTCCATGTCAGAGTGTGTGCAAATAACAGGCATGTGCTCGCATATAGCTGTCCTTGGAGACCCTGCCCAAAGTGGCACTGAGGTCTCCTGGTGCTGGGGGCGACAGGGAGGTGGTCATCTGAAACGTGAGGTGGAGTGCACCTCTTGTGCTCCACGACTCTGGGTCGTTCCATTTTCACATCTCCACCGCTACTCACGCAGTCCAGGGCTCCAGTGCCTGTCACTCGGTGGACAGCGGTCAGTCCCCACTGGTGTTCCTGCCTCTTGCCTTCTGCACTCACTCTGCAGTCCCCATCCCCCCCCCACCGGCTCCTCCTTGGCCTGCAGCCAGGCCTCTGCATGACCAGAGTGCACCATGAGGGGGACCCTGCCTTCCTCCTGGGCCCTCATCGTTTTGCCTCTTGGTCACATCTATACCGCTTGTCACACACGGGCTACAGCCGTCCTGTCAATGTGCCTGTCTGGGACCCGCCAGATGCCCCCACCCCCAGGCAGCCTGTATGGGGCCTCTTGCCTGGCCGTCTGGACAGACCCCACCCCGGAGCCAGGGCCCCAGGCTGATGCGCCTGGGGTCCCCCAAGGGCCCAGCCACAGAAGCTGGAGGGACAGGAAAGGACCTCTGTTTAACTCTTGAAAGGGAACAGAAACCAGGACGCCTCCCCCTGGACCTCCCCCAGCCTCTTTCCAAACTGGAATGAATTGAAGCTGTATGCCGGGATGCATAATACATGCCCACATAATGGTTTTCTGAAACATTAAAAATTAATGTTGAACGTCAACACTTTTTAGTGGTCAAATGTCCCCTTGGAGCTCAGTGTCTCCAAATTGTCCCCATAGGGGACATTGGGGACCATGGCTGTGGCCTGTTTGGAGTGGTGTAAATACCAGAGGCCATCTGGAGGCTGAGCAGGGTGTAGGTGGCTCAGGCAGGAGCCCAGCCTTATCCCCTCCCCCGGCCCCCCGCCTGCTGTTTGTGAATTTCACCTTCTCTCTCTTTCTCCTCTCCGAATTCTTTGCGCAGCACAGAGGTTCTAGCTGTAAGTGAGCCTGAGTTCGCCAATCCGCATGACCTCTAGACACTGAAACCTGTGTCCTTTTATTTCTTTGAGCCACCCCAGCCTAGAGGTGAGGCTTGCCTTCCCTGTGGCTGCCTGCTGCTGCCCATAGGGCTGCCTGACTCCAGCCATCAGCCCTGATATCCCAGATTCCCAGGACTGAGAATCCATTGCCCTCCAATGCTCCATCCCTGTGAGGTCAGAGGAGTGGGGTGCAGCCATGGCCTGGACTTCTCTCTGTGATGTGCTGGTTACCCAGCACCTCTAAGTCAAGGTCAGAGGGACCCCCACCCCCACCCAGGCATGCAGTGGAATCTGGAAATCCACAGAGGCTGATTGAGAAATGCCCTTGGTTGTTGGGCCAGAAACAGCAATATTTTAAAAGGAAAAAAAAAAATCAATCTGCTGCTCAACGAAGTTTTAAAACACCCCTCTAGGTTTTAGATAATAAAGCTTAAAATTATTCAGTATATTAAATGCTGCTTAATAAAATGATGACCTAACGAGCAGCCTGATTGTGTTTGCCAGGTTTCAGGGTCCGTGGTTGGTTCCGGTGCCCTTGATTCCATTGCAGGTGGGCCAGGGCTGCCGTCGGGTGTCCGAGGGGAGAAGGAAGGACAGTGCGCCTCACCATGAAGTCCTCTTCCACGCCTGTGCCTTTCCTACGTGCGCGTGTGCTTGTCCAGGGGCCCAGAGCTCCCTGCAAGGCTGGGCACGTTCAGGGCTCTGACTGTAGCCATCCCCAAGGGACAGCATGCAAGAGGGTCCCCAGGGCACCCCCAGCAGTGACTGATAACTTCTTATCCTGGTCCTTCGCAGAAGTGGCCGTCCAGTGCTTTGCCGGTTCCTCAGCAAGGACCTGAGGGATTGGGAAGGATCTGGCCCTTTCCTTGCAAAGCTCAGCCCAAACAGAAAGTTTTCAGCTTGTGCTCTGACTACTCCCACTTGACCCTCAGCCTGCCCTGGGCCTTTGCACATGCTATTTGCACTTGGCCCCTACTCTCCATCTTTTCTCCACCCCTCCCATTATCAGGTTCACTCCTGTTTTTGCCTCAGTCTCAGATTATGAGACTCCCAGGCCCCTGCTTGAAGTCTGTAATGCCCCTGCAGCACATATCTGTCCCTCTTTACCCTGCTTTCCTCTGGCTGTGTTCTCAGGCAGACTCTTGCTTTAGTGGCAAAGTGGCCCTGGGTAGCTGTGAACTCATATTCCTCAAATGGACAGAAAGACCTCACTGCAGATGGTTCCAGCAGAAGTCCTGGCTTATTTTGCTCATCACTGTAAGCAATTTCACTAGGAATCTGATTGGTCAGGCTGGGCCGTGGAGCTAAGAAACAGAGTTGGCCCCACAAACCATGTGGCTTTATCCCAGTGCCACACCAATGTGGTAACTTCCAGATCACTGGGATTGGTGATTTCAGAATAAAGAGGTGTAGCAGCAGGCAAAAACTCAGACAACCAACCTGGCTGGCCCTGGCCACGTGACACCGGTAAGTTTAATGGAATATCCCTGCGTCAGACTGGTCTGGATTTAGCACAGGGTGGCAGAAAATCGACAATAACAAGAGTCTAAGTAAAGCAGACTTTGATCATTCTTCTCATGAAAACCAGTTGAACCCTTCTAGGACGGGCATGAGGTCTCCCTTTGTACAGTTCTCCATGCACAGTGTCTTCTGGCTTTCCGGCTCCCCACACCCACGATGTGGACTGCACTGTGCCCAAGGTGACACCACAGCTGTCACATGGGCACTCTAGACCATAAGGTAGAAGGGATTGGCATGCAGCTGAGTGTCCACCTAGCATGTGCAATGCCCTGGGCTCAATTCCCAGCACCATACACACACATTCACACATGCACACACATGCACACACACGCGCACACACGCACACACATGCATCAGGTGAAAGATGTTAGGAGGGTGACAACAGCCAACATATAAGGAGGGTGTGAGGGCTTATGGAACACAGCACCCTCTTCATATCCGGAGGCCACAAATTTGGTCACCTCAGCTACCACAAAGGCTAACTATGGCTATGAGCCACACACAAATAAGGTTGCCCTTGGACACAACACCAAAAGCACCATCCATAAATGATAAAACTGATCAACTGGACTTGATCAAAATTTAAAAACATCTCCTCTGTAAGAGATGCTGGTGAGTTATTGAAACACTAAGTTACAAACTGGGCAGGCGGAGTAATTTGCAAGTCATGAATTCAGAGTATTCTCAAACTCAAAGACTAAGACAAGCAAATGACTGTGTTTCAAAAATTGGCAAAAGGCTTGAATAGATACTGTACTGAAGAGGATATCTGACTGATGAATAAATACATGAGAAAGTATCCGACATCATTAGCTGTGAAAAAAATGCAAATTAATACCATAGTGAGATGCGACTAGACACCTTTTAGAATGGCTAAAACTAAAATGTTGGACAGTCTTAAGTGCAGACAAGGAAGGAGAGCAAACAGATCCTTTGTAGGAACATAACGTTATCCAGTCAGCTGGAAAAATGGCTTGGCACCTTCTTAGGACCTGAAATCTCTACCTACCATATGACCCAGCTGTTATACTCCTAGATGTCTCCCCTAGAGAAATGCTCCTTTCACATAGAAACACGTACTTGAAAGTTTGTAGCAGCTCTAGCCAAGCTAGCCCCAAACTGGAATCACCCAAATGTCCACGAGGAGACAAGTGGATTAACTGTGATATATCCATACACTGAGTGGCTGTTACTCAGAGGTAACAAGCAGTGGATTGCTGATACATGAAACATGCAGGCAAACCTGCATGACAGATACTGTATGAAAGAAACAGTCCTGAAAGGTCACACAGCCTGTGATTTCATTTGTAAGACAGCCTTGAGAAGACAGAGCTCTAGCTGATGACAATAGCTTAGTGGTTGCCAGAGGATTGGGGTGGGGGAAGGGTATAACTTTAAAGGGCTAGTACTCCTGCAGTGTTTTGGATGATAGATTGGTTCTGTGTCCTGATTGTGGTACACATCACAGGAATCAATACAGGTGTTAAAATTCATGAATTTAACCTCAAAATGTCAACCTCAAAAAGTCAGCATGACTGTAAACAGGTCTGTCTCTATGGTAGGAAACTGGTATGGATGTGGTAGGAAGAGAAGATACCTACCTGACCATCAACACCTTCCCGTGCTGGGCCAGGGCAGGTTCCTCACACAGTAGCACCACTGACACGGGCCAGATGAGAGCTTGCACATCCTGTGGACTGCAGGGCATTTACAGTGTCCCTGGCCTCCACCCCCCAGATGCCAGTAGTATCCTTCACTCCAGTTGTGACAACCAAAAGTGTCTCCAGGCATTGCCATGTGTCCATCGGAGACAAGGTACCACTGGTATGCTAGTATGGTTCAGTTACAACTAAATAATGCCCAGTGGGTTATGTCCCCTTTCTTAGAGACCCCCATGACTTTTCTTCTGTCCCCAGTGTCCCTGTGACAACTGCCAAAGTGTTTGCAAGGTGTAAGCAGAAGACAGCTGAAAACAGGATGCTTGGGATGCATGAAGCTGGTCATCCAGCTTCTACTCCACATTGTCCCCGCCTTCTCGGCTTGCCCTTGCCACGCCCATGCCACCCACACCCGTGCTCCAGGGTCCCTGACTTGGCAGAGAACACTGAGTTCTAGGCTCTTACTGGGTTCAAGTGATCAGATGTGGCATCTCCACTTGACTTAACATTGTAAGCCATGGATATTTCCCTTGGCTTGTTTTAAAGTTCAGAAATGCCTTTCCACTGTTTAAATGTGGACGAGTAACATATTTTAATAATCAGACCCTGGGGCATAGTTTTTCCTGTTGCATGAAAAATAATGGTCTAAACAGTCCACAGTCAATTGCAAAATTATGTAAAAGTAATGCAAAGAAATCCAAACCCTCTTGCCTTCCGTCACCACGGACCAGGTTTGCTGGAGTGCTAAATTGCCCATTCCCGCACTCCGCAGACCACCTGGAGACTGCGGAGTCCACAAGTCCTTGGTGTCATTCAAGTCTTCATTTCAGAAGGCCCTGACCTGTTCCAAAGGTGGCCAAATGATCACCTCAGGGGCCCAGGGAAAGCTGCAGGCGGCTGGGCAGGAGTTTGAATCTAGTCTACATTCCGCAGTGCCTGCCCGTCTGCAGAACTGTTCCCACGGTGGGCATCAGAGCCTGCATCCCCACCACACCTTCTGTATTTGCAGGAGAAGCTGCAAACCTGGCCCTGCTCCACCTAGTCTGATTTGTAAATGCTGTGGTAAGTGCAGACTGGGAAAAACCAGCCTGAAGTCACCAGGCTGAGACTGCACGCCCTCCCCTCCCACCACCCCAACCTTGAGGGTTGGCCCCGGAAGAATCCTGGCAGGAAATGGTCACTCCTCCCTGGCGAGTGCTCCCATGGCTTCCCACTGTCCTCTCCCATCCCTCCCCCTTCATCAGCCAAATGAAGGTGGTACCGCTCCATGGGGACTTCAGTGTGTTTCTTACCCCAGTGGACAGAAAATCTACCAGAAGAATGCAGGAAGTGAAGTCATGGGGCCAGGATGGTCACATTTATACAAAAACCACCACTAAGAAATGACACAAAGAAGGGAGATGAGATGGAACCCTATGGACCATAGTTGCCTCTGGCTTGGGGAAACAGGGCATTTTTTCTTATATTTTACAGGTTTCTCGTGCTGGGAATGTGGTATTATTAATATACAATGGGATTTCCTTTTTTAAAGGAAATCTCACTTGGAAATACAATGAGAAATATAAAAAGATTGCATATCAGTAGTGATACTTGCTGGGCATGGTAGTGCATGCCTGTAACCCTAGCACTCGTGGAGCCGAGGCTGGAGGATTGCTGTGAGTTTGGGGCCAGCCTGAACCACGCAGTGAGACTGTCTCAAAATAAGCCTAAAGCAATACTTAGTAAGCATAGATTATTTGGAGGACCGGCACAGTTTTATTTATTTTGTCCAGTGGGAACGGCAGCTGACCTTTGCTGATCTGAAGAAGAAGCAGAGCCCCGCCATCCACACACAGTCCTTCCAAGAGCCTGTGGAGCAGGGGACAAGGCTGTCAGAGGGGGCTGGGGAATGGCGAGCGCCACTGTAGATGGGAAGCTGCCGCAGGAGTGCCTGGGCCCTGGTGCACTGGGAACCACCTGTGCCCTGGGTGAATAGGACATGGCTAAAGCTACTTGAGTCTTTGGGTATGAGGCCATTGTGCTATGGAGAGACAGCTTTATTCTCATCTTGTGTTGAAAATAGGCAGCTTCATGTGCCTGCTGTTTTAAGTTGGTAACCAAGGAACCTGGTGACCTGGTCAATCCTGTCCACACTGCAGGGGCCCAGAGTGGTTCCCCTAATTCCTTGGAACATCAAGGTGGGCCTTCCTGGGTTTGCTCTGGGACCCCAGCATGGGAAAGCAGAGTTTGACCACCCAGTGCAGCCCCCATATCGTTGCTGCGATGGATGGTTGCCAGAGCCCCAGCTCCTCAGCCTGGTGAAGGTTTGTCCTCTTCCTCTTCCTCTTCCTCTTCCCTAAGGCCAAAGGAAAGAATCCCCACAGCTCCACCTGGAAGCGAAGGCCAATCTTCACAGTGCTGCTAGGCACTTGCTGTATTCCAGGCTTATTTGTTCATGCATTTCAGGGTTGAGCAAGGCATTCTTATTATTTGCGTTGTGTAAATAGGGAGCTGAACCCCTGAGAGCCTAGGTCACTAGCTCAGGGTCACACAGCAGGTAACTGAAAGAACTGGGATTCAGCTCTTGATCTTGGTTTGTATTACACCCCAAAACCTGGCTGATCCAACACCAAGTTCACATCTTACCATGCACACTGACCATGGCTGTTCATAAACCCATGCAGCCCAAGGAAGGTCTTGTGATTTTCCTCCTGGTACACAGCAGAAATGCAGCATTCATAAATATCTGCTTCAAAGAAGACCAAAGCAACCCATTGCCCACCAAGGAAGCCTGTCTGTCTCTAAACAAGAGGTCTTTAGCTCAGTGTTAGAAGGGAAAATGCAGCATGAACTACGATACACTGAGATGGAGACGGAAGCTAGAACCGCTTCAGCACCATTGTCTTTTTCATAATCATTGAGAGAGTTCAGTGGCTGGTCATTGTCCACCTACATGTTGGTGTAGTATAGTCTGGTGGGTCAGCCTCACAGAAAAGGGGGGAAGCCACAGGGCCTGGCCCCTAAATTCCGTTCCATTTCATCTTTTCAACTCTCCCATGAGAGAGGGTATCGTAATCATTGCTCCTTTTTTACTGATAAGGAAACCGAGGCTCTGAGAGGGTTCGTAACTTTCTCTGAGTCACAAAGCAAGTGACAGAATGTACTGTGCGTATTTGTGAGCATGAGTGAATTCAGGGGTGAGGAGGCCAAGGCCGACAGGTTTTTGTGGGATATCCACAGTCACATCACATCATTCCAGCTATCTATTAAAAATCACAAGAAAACCAACTGCACATTAAAGAATTATAAGGAGACCAGAAGTCAACGGAAACGCTCACCATTGTCGTGAGAATGTTACTTGGATTTTTTTTTCCCAAGAGAATAATTGCAAGATCTAAAGTGAACCCTTTGACCTCCAGCATGAGAAGAAAAGATAAATAATATTCAGAGCTGATGTGCTGAATCAGAGTCCTCTACTGGCTTTTCAGCTTCTTTTCACCCACGAAAGAGGGGTGGTGCCCTTTGAATGACCCCCCCTCCCCGGTGCTTTGGGATGGAAATTGCCCTCCTCCACCATAGGCAGAATCATCCAGCACTCTAGTTTCTCACACTTTGCCTTCTTTTGCTTTAAGTTAATTCCTACAGGACACTTGGGAACTGAGATGAGGTCTGAGTGCGGGGTGGAGCCCCAGGCCATTGAGCTCAGCTGCCCAAGAGGAGCTCTGTTTAGGAAGCTGCACCCTCGAGTTTGCCAGGCCTTACCCAGCCCTGCACCTCGGACCCTGCTAGAGACCATGACGCGCTCTTTGCTATAAACAACTTGAGGCTATAAACAACTTGAGGCGTCTCTGGAAAGTGGTGTGGAATTTTAACCCAATTTGCTCTCACTTCAAATTGCCATTTCAAAGTCATTGAATCTTCACCATTTGCTACTTCTCAGTTGGCTACAGCTTGGCTTTTTTTTTCTTGCCTTCTTTCTCCTTCTCTTGATCCCCAGTCTCAGCCCCATATATTTATTTGCTGCTTCATTCACCCACCCACATGCTTACCACCCACCCATTCATCCACCCACCCACCCATCCATTCATCCACTAACTCATCCATCCTTCTACCCACCTACCCATTCATCCACCCACCCATCCAGCAACCCACTCATCCATCTATCCATCCTCCCATTCACCCATTCATCCATTCACCCATCCGCTGAGTTGAGGACACTTGGTTAGTGTTTATAGACCACTGCTCACACCTGTGCAGAGACCCTTGCCTGTTGCCTGCTCCCCAGGGTGACACACTGAAAGAAGAGCTGTCCCTCTCTGATTGCCAGCATTGTCTGGGGGTGCACAAGCTCCCAGAGGTCACCGTCTCACCCTGAGCCTGGATGGAATCCATCATGAACGCAGTCAGGGAATCCGGAAGTAGCCTTGCCTTTGGTGAACAGAACAGGGCAGGTAGCTCTCCAGTTTGAGCCAGCAAGAGCCACCTGGTGGAGCTGTCACAGCAGTTGCCAGGCCTGCCCACCCCCCAGTTCCTGTCTCAGCAGGTCCTGGCAGGGTCCAACAATTTCCTCCAGGTTCTTAGGTACCATGGCTGTTGCCCCAGGCCCTCTGAGAACATTCATCAGCGCTCAGCAGCCTGGAAGGGGAGGGAACTTCAGGACCCCACCCTGGGCTCCTGCTGGGTTCTTTCCCTAGGACTGACTGTCTACACCACAGCCAAGTCCTTGCGGCACTGAGTTAAATCGTAACTTGCTGGGTAGAGTACTTCACTGGTTCAATAAAATGAATTTATGTCTACCACCTCCTTCATTTTTTTAATTATTTTTCTCATCCCTATGATAATGTAGCAAATTTGGACGGGTCTCCCAGTCATTAGAGTGAATTAGTGAAATCCCTCTTTATAGGTTTTTGTTTGTTTGAGCTTAGGAGAGGTGGTTTAAATCACCGGACGTCAGAAATGCCTTCTGCGGCGAGGGCTTGGATAATGCTTCATTATAAGTGGGCTTAGCTGCAGCGACAGATACAGATTAGAACAATTTACTTCTCTGCTGATGGGGAAATGGTGACATTTGGGTGGCTGTGGCGGAGAGCTGTTTCCCAGTAACTCTTGCACACTGCATTTATCAAAGAATTTAACTTTGTTTGCTGCCTGTGGCCAGGGGTTGGTTGAGGGAAGGGGGCTGCTCACCCAAAGTAATCTGACCAACTCCTTCCATGTTGCCTGGGACCTTCCTGATTCCAGGAGTGAAAGTCACCAAGCTGGGGCCTCGGTCTCTGGTAGCCCAGAGGGTTGGCCAGCTTGGCCCAGAGGACAGTGGCTGGAAATTGCAGGCAGCAGAGCTTGGAAATCTCAAGATACCAGCAAGTGGCACTCAGAAGAACCTGCATGCCAGACTGATACTCTGCATGTCTCAATTCATCCTCAAAGCTGTGCAAAGTGGTGCTATTGTTTTATTTGATTGGTTTTGGTTTGTTGAGACAAGGTCTCATGATGTAGTTCAGGCTGGCCTTGAATTCACTATGATGGCCCAGGATGGCCTCGAACTCATGGTGATCCTCCTGCCTCAGCCTTCTGAGTGCTAGGATTACAGATGTGGGTCACCATGCCCACCTGGTGCTGTTGTATTTTGAAGATGAGGCAACTGAGGCTGGGAGAGATTCCCTGAGCAGGCAGAATGATCTGGTGATAGAAAGAGAATGAAGTCACTGGCTCAGTTCTGCTTTAGAGCCCAGGGTGCTAGGCTGCTGTGTTCAAATGCAGATTGCTGAACCCTACCCCAGAGCCTCCTACTGGGGTCTGGGGCAGGGCCTGAGAATCTGCAGTTCCCCCTATGCTCTCAGCTGATTTCTCAGCCCAGAGACCACACTTTGGGAGCAATAGGGTCCCACTTTGTCCCTCTGAGAGAAGTATGAATTGTCACCTTGGTTTCAGGGTCTCCCTACGACCACATGCACCCTCAAAGGTAGGGTCTGGGGTCCCTATGTGAAGATGGAGAGTTTCACCTTGTTGTGGTGAAAAGTACTGGACCTGAGTAAAGCCTCTTGTGGCAGGGATACAGTCTCTCTTGGTCCCCATGCAGACGTCCCTGTTCCCCACCCCAAAGCACAGCCTGGCACTTGCTCAGCCCCTAGTAGAAATACATCCAATGAACAAGCCTCCCTCTGCTCCCCCAGGCCCTCATTGGTGAAATCAACCTGAGACGAAGCTGGATTGTGGGCCTGGTGAGACCGAGGCTGGAGTGTGAGGGCAGTGGGTAGAGGGTATTCACCTGGTGCTGGTGTCCCCAGCCTGGGTGGAGCCTATTCCATGCTGTGCTGTGGCAGCCACAGACCAGTATGTGAGAGGACAGTCATCACCAGGCCCACAATATGCTTCCCTCCATCTACCTGGGGTTGTGAGGAGGAAATAAGCCAGTCCTTGGACAGAGCAGCCTCACCATTGGCCCAAAGCCTGGGGATATAGCTCTGTGATAGAGCATTTGCCTGGAATGCATGAGGCCCTGGATTCAATCCCCAGTACAGGAAGAAGAAGAAGAAGAAGAAGAAGAAGAAGAAGAAGAAGAAGAAGAAGAAGAAGAAGAAGAAGAAGAAGAAGAAAAGAAGAAGAAGAAGAAGAAGAAGAAGAAGAAGAAGAAGAAGAAGAAGAAGAAGAAGAAGAAGAAGAAAAGAAGAAAAGAAGAAGAAGAAGAAGAAGAAGAAGAAGAAGAAGAAGAAGAAGAAGAAGAAGGAAGAAGAAGAAGAAGAAGAAGAAGAAGAAGAAGAAGAAGAAGAAGAAGAAGAAGAAGACGACGACCATGGGTCTCTATGTGCAGAGCATGTGGGGAGCCCCTGAGTTGATAAGGAGGGATTTTTAAAAGTAGCCATCAGGATGTAAAAACCCAGCAGGCTAGAATGCATCCTGCCACTTAGTTCTGTGACCTTGTGTGGCTTTTAAAATTCTCTCATTGAAGGTCACGACTGTGAAGATCTGAGATTGTATAGAAACAGTGCCTGGAACACAATAAGCATTAGATGCACCTGAGCTGGCATTCCAATCATCATGCCTCCAAGCCTCTGGTTCTTCTGCTCCCAGAAGGGGAGCACGATTACCTCTCTGCAGGAGGGAGGATTATGGGAAACATGTATATGAGTCTGCATCCTGTGTGAGGGTCCCAGAGAGCTCCACTAATGTCAGCTGTTATCAGTGTTTATAACCAGTCTAGGTCAGAGTTGTTAGATGATCTAATGCAAATTGTGCATTTGGAAAAAATACATGCATTGAGGCAGAGATTCAGCCCTCTAAGCCTTGTCCCAAGCAAGATTAGAATCTGCATTAGAAGGCCACTCAGCACCTGGGGTGTAGTTCACTGGTAGGACACTGGCCTAGCAAATAGGAGGCCCCACGTACCATCCCCAGCACTGCAGATAAAAACAATTCACTTGGGCCACTGTCCACAGGTGAGTTCTCTGTGTCCCCACGTCTCCTCCTTCCAGCCCGTATCCCTGCATAGGAAGCCCCAGTCCCATCACTGCCAGACAAGCACACTGCCTGCTGCTTCAGCACACTCTGGGCAGGAGGAGGTTATTCTGGTTCCTACGGGAAGGTGTAAGAGTCTGTTAAGAGCTCTTGCTTTTACCTGCTTGGGTCTGGAGTTTTAACAGGCTGCCAGGATAAAGCAGAATCTAGCCAAAGGAATGTATTGCTAATGGCTGAATTCTAGGTAGGAGCTCTGCAGGTTGCCATAGGGAAACCCTGGACATTTGGGTTTTGTAAGGGAGGATTATGAGGGAGAGTGTGAGGCAGGTAAGAGAGTGGGAATCAGCAGTCACCGGGCCTCTCTGCTCTCCCTCGGTTGCAGTGTGTTCCCTTCCAGCTCTCACCACCACACGGCCAACTTTATGTTGTGTGCTTTATAATCAGCGGAAACGAAAGGCATAGTAAACTTCTAGAAAGTCAACCTCTGTCTTGCTCCTGCCTAGGAAAGTAAAATTTTATGTTTTCCATAAACACAGGATAAAAAAAATCATTCCAGTGCCTATGCCCGAAGTGGACGTATCATCTTGGAAAGAGCTTGCTCCATTACATTGCATGACCCTGATGGGCCGAGCAGCCCGGAAGCTTTTGCGTGAGGCAGGCCCTGGCCCTGGGGAGACGGCTGTTTCCTTTGTTGCCAGGGAAATCCTACCAAATAGAAAACGCCTGACTCCCAGCCCACAACGATCTTCCAAACCAAACACAGTCTTCATAGAAAAAGGAGGGGGGAAAAAAGAGCAGAAAATCCAACCCACAGAACAATAGACAAGACAAAGCCCAGCGCATTACTGTACATTAGGTTTTTTTTTCCTCTTCCTCCAACTGAAGGGATAAAAGGGCATCATAATTTTGTTTTCAAATGTGTTTAAGAACCTGTTATTAAAATGGAATTAAACCCAAGTCCCAGGGCAGCGGCTCCCGACTACTGGGAGATAATCTTGATAATGCGATTAGCAGCTGCCTGAATGGGGCGAAGGATAGGGAGGGAAGACTGCGGGCAAATCCGGGGCTCCCCGAGCCACTGCTGCTGTGGCCTGGACATGGATCCTGGTCCTCCCCAGCTGATGCAACCGACCGACTGCTCTGGGGGTGCTGGGGCGCTACTGGGCCGACAGATAGCCACAGCTGTGGGCTGCTTGTGGCGTGCGGGGTGCTCAACACGCACGCTTTTGCTTCTTCTACCCTGCAAGGCAGGTGTCCCGATAGACACACCTGTGCTCGCACACGCACAGGTATGCAAACTTAACACGCTTTCGGATGAATACCGGAACCCACAGGCGTCACACAGCAGACAAGCAGCAACCGGGGTTCGAACCCAGGCATGGCGTCTGCAGGGCCTTGCTCTTTACCGCCTCCCTCATGGACAGGGTTGGGTGATCGGGAACTGAAGTGCAGAAACAAGATCAGCTGGAAAATTGCAACCCAGCAGGCCCGTCCCATCTCACAGCAGGCCCCAGACAGCGGTCGGTGACTGCGCTTTATGAGGGTCACTGAGGGGTGGCCAGTGGCCAGGCCAGTGAGGTCCTCTGTGCGGTTTTACAAATGCAAAAGGCAGTGAGTGATGACAGCTGCATCTTCCATACCACCACAGGTGCCTCTGAAGCCATGGAATGCCATCGTAGGTGACAAGGACTCAGGACAGGAGGGAAGGGGCACCTGTGGAGCACCGAGCTTACTTAATAGATCTCATTTAAATGTCTCAAATATTCTACAAGGAGATGAGGTTGTTCTCCCCATTTGTAAGTGGGGAAACTGAGGCAGTAGGAAGCTGAGTGCTTCTCAGAAAGGATGACTATGAAGAATTCTTACCTCTCTGGGTCTCGGTTTCTCCATCTGCAACCTCAAGTAACTCTTACAGGTGTGTATGGGAACTTGAGGTTGGGAAGGAGAGAGAGAAGGCTCCCAAGTGGGGGGACCGTTCCATCCATGTTCTTGTCCCCTCTCTCCTAGGTGCAGGCCTTAGCCAAGTAGCAGCCATATCCTCTGAGTGATGACCCTGTTACTGAGGTTCACACAGGGCATCTGGGACCAAGTATCCTATCTGGCCCATGGGCTGCTGATACCACTGGGGCCTGTGCTCTTTGGACATCACCTGGGAACTTGTCACCTCCATTCGGGGCATGTTTGGATGACCATGTGGCTGTCCCCCTCAGGACTGGATGAGAGATAGCACCCCACATCCCAGCCCTGTTCATGGGAGCACTTCCCACGGGTGTCTTGGTTCTTACTGGGCTGTGTAAGGTTATTTCTGATTCCCATGAGTTCCATTTACCCATCTGACCAATACAGGCCCTGCTATCTTTCTTCTCATGGAGGGTGCGTATGTGCGTGTGAGGATGAAAGTGTTGGGGGAGAGGAGTGGGCCTTTCACGAGTGGCACCTTTTCCTCACTCTTCCACCCTTCATATCTCTATGGATGATGCTATTTACTAAGCACCTACTGAGCGCCAGGCCCTAGGCTGGTGCTTCCCACCCATCGTCACCAACACTTAGAGATACATTTAAAAGTCTGCATGCGCCCTTCCTCTTCCTGTTTGCGTGTGATGAAAAGGCCAGTGAGGTCAGAGATGGGGAGTCCACTGCATGCAGAGGCACTCTCTCGTTTTCCACTTGTCCCCTTCCCCTTGAACCGTGTTCTACCAAACACAGTGTTCAGATTGTTTCCCCCAAATCTATCTTTCTGAGTAGAGTCTGATATTCCTTGGCAAGGTCAAAGGAGACCAATGTATTTCATGTTCTCTTCTTATGAGAAAATTCATTACACTCCCTAGTTTGCCTCCTACCAAAAACCCAAAGATGACAGGTGTGGATGGGGCTGAGGCAGAGGGACTGGAACCCTTGCATGTCCTTGGTAGGAATGGGGAAAGGTGTCATCTAACACTGTCTGATGGGCACCGAAAAGGTAAGCCTGGAGTTACCAGTAACATCCAGCAGTTCCACACCAAGGTTTATAGAGTGCTCGAAAGTCTACAAGGCGAGATCTTTAAGAGAAATGTGCATATCTTTGCTCACATCAGCATTATTTTACTAGCAGAAAGAAAGAAGGAAGTAAGTCAAGGGTCCACCAACAAAGGAATGGACAAAGCAAAAGGGGACCGGTTCATACCCTGGAATATCAGTCAGTCTCAAAGAGTAAGGAATTCTGACATATGCTGCAATGTGGATGAGTCTCGGGAACATTAAGTGAAATCAGTCAGTCACCAAAAAGACACATACTGTGTGATTCCCCTTATACGAGGTACCTAGCATAGTCAGATTCATGGAGCTAGAAAGTAGGATGGTGGTTGCCGGGGCAACTGTCTTGCTATCAGTTTGATCAGCTTTTTGCTTAAATCAAAAAAGAAATCAGTGATTCCTGCCCTGGTGTGTGCATCAGAATCCTCTGGTAAGCGTCTTCAACACCAGCCGCTGAGTTCGGAGTCAGGAAGCACAAGTCTGCATCCGGACCACAGCCCAGATCTGCCCCGCTGGGGGGCCCAGGAACCTGCATTGTTACCAGACCCCATAGGTGACTCAGGTGCAGTCAGCCAGTGCTGACAATCCCCAGCCCGAACTGTCCCTCTGTCCGGGCACAGGGCTGGCTCTGTACCCTTTGCAAAGCTTTAAGGGACTGCCTGTTGCCCTGGTTTCCTCCCCTGGGCTGGCAGAGGGACTCTGGGTACACAGGTACTGGCCCCAGAGCTTCGAATACGCCACCAGCATCCAGCGTCGGTGCCTGTGGGCAACGGTGTTATAATGAGTGGGGACCCGAGCAGATAGAACTGACCACTCTCTCTGTCATCTCCTAAATCTGGCCAGCAGCCGCCTTTTTAAATCACCATGACTGCACAGAGAATGTGTTATCATTGCTTACCCAGCATCCTTTTCATCTCACCGAATCGTCGGCATCAAAGGGATGACATTTATTGACTCTGCCAATAGAGCGATTGATGAATAAGTTATGTAATGATTTCATTCCCCCATCACAATCAATTATTTAAGTGCTGTACATTTGTTTTTGCTGTCAAGAAGCCCAGTGTCCCCAGAGTCAACCTTCACGTGCTGGTTAGGGTCGGGTCAGGCCAAGGAGCAGAAGGCTGGTGGAAGTTTCATTTTTCCATTGGCAGTTTGGGGGCCACAGTAGGAAAAGCTTTGTGGAAAGAGAAACCTCCAGATTTGGGGTTTGGGGAGAGGTGTAATCTGCTTAAGTAATCATGCTCCATTTTCCTGGGGCTGCTGGAACAAATAACCACCAACCAAATGGCTTCAGACCATGAAATAAAATTCGCTGTCAGTTCTGGAAGGCAGAAGGACACAATCTGAGTGTCAGCAAAGCTGGTGACCTTCTGAGGCTCTGGGACAGAGTTTCTTCCAGCTTTGGCCTTTTCCAGCCTCTGAGTTACTAGCTGCTCCCAGGGTCTGGTCCCCTCTCTTCCTCTGCCTCAGTTGCCATCCTGACATGGTCTCCCTGGGACCTTCTGCACCTGCTAAGCCATTGGATTGAAACCACCCTCAATGCAGGAAGGTTTCATCTCGAGATTCTGATCTACATCTGCAAAGGCCCTGCTCCCAAATAAGGTCCCATTCTGAGATCCCAGGGGGACATGGATTTTGGAGAAACACTGCCCACCCTCATGGGCATTTGCTGCCTCTGCCAGCCGTGACATCCCTGTGACAGAGGAGGAAAGGGAAGCTTACAGAGACGTCCATCAGATCCTCAGAGGGCTCCCTCCTCAGCGGCCCTCAAAGGCCTGGCCTTTCCAAAGCTTGGAGTCACCCTGCTGAGGAAACTAAAGGGTGGGCGAGCATGGGTGGGTTCCCTTGCCACCCGCGACCACTTTGCCCCTGCTTCTCTTCTCGGGCACACAGAAGTTGAGGAAATGTGATTCCCTTAGCTCCACTCCTCTGATTATACCTAATCTACCACTCGGGGGACCCCGGGTGAATTGCCTTCCCCAATCAGTCTGGCTGTGTTTTATCTGAACCAAACATCTGACTTTAACCCCAGGCAGATTTCTCTTCGGGTTGTAATTATTCTGGAACAAACAGTGAAAATAGGCAGGGACATCCCACTGGGAACGCTGCCTCCTGTATGGAAAGATTCCCGCTGGAAATCTTCAAAACGCTGTGTTCTTATATTGATCCAGATAAACGCCTGCTGAAGTCCAGCTTCTGCTGTTATGTACATATTATTCCCCAAAACAAAATCAAAACAAACAAAAAAAAGTACTAAGTGGGTGAAAATAGATTGCACTTCCAGATTAGAAGCTGTTCTATACAACCCTCAGTGACCAAATTGCTCCTTGAAGCCAGACCAGAACTAAATCCTGACTCTCTACGTTCAACACCTTAAATCCATCCTCCCCATCTTGCTTTTGAAAATGAAAATCCTTAAAGCTCCAGTCACAGGAATGAACTTTGATGTGACTGATGCTCAGGTCAGAAGATAAGGGGGGAGGGGCGCAGGTTCTGATGATGCTTCCAAATGCTTTTGTGGCCCCAGAGAGATTTGTCTGCACCTTGGGATAAATTCGTTAGTCAACAAAAAGAAAAAATGAGGCTAGGGGTTAGGGTAGCAAGGATCAAAGTCTCCAAGAAACTCGACAACCTTTTCTGTCATTTCCTTTCTTGTAAATAGAACAGTACTGAATAAAGATATTCACGTGTGGCCCATTCACTGAGGCCTATCCATGGGGCCCCAACACTGCCTCTCTGAAGCCTCTCTCTATCCCAGAGTGAGTCTGTTAGTGGCTTAGTGGCTCAGTGGTCATCCTCTGTCCTAAGACTGTCAATCCTCACTGTCTGACATGTGACAGGTACGTCTTCTAGCTCTTTAGCTCGGTGCCTTTGCTTTGAGGACCCTGGGACCCTGGAAACTTATACGCCCATTTAGAGGGGCCCCTGTCAGTGCTTCCAGGTATCTGTCAGAGTCCCATGAGGTGCCATTTTGTTTCCCTTTCCTGAGGCAGAAGGGGAGAAGGCCAGATATATGAGACACCGGGGCCCTGAGATACTCATGGGTTAGACTTGGGTTGACTAGTTACAACTACAAAGACATTGTTTCTTAGCAAGGTGACATTCTGAGACTCTCAGCTGCCCTCCACTGAAGCCCACGTGAAGTTGGAGCACCAATCCTTGTTCCCTTCATCTTATATGGTGCTGTCACCATGTGGACATCCTAATGATGGACGACACCATGAGATTCTCATAGGGACTAGTATAAAGTGGGCAGAGGAGGAATTGAGGCCCCATAGATGAGAGAAGGAAACTGAGGCCTAAAGTCACAAGGTGACCTCCTAAATTACTTCACCCCAGTGCTCTTTCCTCTGGACAATCTGGTGGTCTTGAGAAAGGCCTGGCCATTGTCCTTCCACAGAGCATGCCTGGATAAAGGGCCAGATCCTTCCTTCATGCCTCTGTTCCTCCTTCTTGGACTCCACCTGTCTCTCTCACTTCCTGTCTCATCTTCTTTATAAGCCGGGAAGAATGGCCTCCTTCCTTGTCTCCCACGCTGAGGATACTTCTTGAAAAAGCAGTCTGTAACTGCTCACCCCAGCAAGGTGAAGATGAGTTTGTCGCAGGAATTCAGACTGCATGCATCACCTCCTCTTCTGTGACATCGTCGTAGAATTCTTATTTTTGAAAAACCATATCACAGAATAGGTGTGTGCTAAGGGCATGAAGCTGCCTGACATCAGTTTGTAACTGCAATCTGTTATAAAGGAGCCTGTGTCTCAAATTCTGTTCTCTGGAGCAGTATACAGAGCAGAAGTCATATGGAGACCCAAGAGACCCTCTCAAACAGAGAACATTTATCATGGACTTGGACAAAGGGGAATTTTTCAAAGATTTATGTTCTTGGTAAACGTCTTCGAACAAGGCATTTCTTCTATTGCTTGGGAATGCTGGGAAATTGTGAAGACAGAGAGGAGACCTGTTTTCAGGGCAAGGAGCCCTGCCTGGGGTATATCCACTGCTCACCTCTGCCCCTAACTTGAGAAGCTTGCCCTCTTCTGAGTGATTTGGTCAGGACCTTCCACTGGGTTAGGATCTCTCAGTAGTTCTAGACTATATGGTACCTTAGTCACTTTCCTCATTGCTAGGACACAATACCCAGTGCCTACAATTTAAAGGAGGGAAGCCTTATTTTGGCTCACAGTTTATAAGTTTCAGTACCCACATGGTCAGCCAACTCCAGGCAGAAGCAGATGGTGGAAGGATCCAGTGGAGGAAAAACTGTGCACCTCATAGCAACTGGGAAGCAGAGAGATCAATAGAGGAGCCAGAAAGGGAAAGGTATCCCTCTAAGTCACACCTATGGTGACCTAGTTCTTCCTACCAGACCCTACTTCCTAACAGCAAGCCAGCTGTACCACCTCCATAATCCAGTCGCCTTCCAAACATGCAAAGCTTTGTGGCCATTTTAGGTCTAAACCATAGTGTGTGGCCATTTTGAAGAGACCCAAAGGACTGTGGATGGCACGCAGAGCTTCAGACCCTGTCACCTCCCTGTCGTCTTAGAAGCACACGGGGGCCTGGACTTAGGAGAGCAATAGGTTTATTGGAAGCAACACATGTGATAGGGAAGGTAGGGGAAGTGGGATTATTCATGCAAGACCTAAGAAAGTGCAGCCAGGCCAAGGAGGGGCCCAGAGCACACGTACTTCATGAGAGGAAGAGTCGATTGAGGCAGATCCTCTCCTCTCAGTGTTGATTTCCCTCTGTCCTCCCTTGAATGCAGAGGTTCGCAACAGGAGGCAGTTTGGTGCCCTGAGGGACTCTGGTAAGATCTGGAATCCTTTCCGATTGTCCTACTGAACAGGATGCTATTAGCTTCTAGTGGGTCAAGAGCAGGGGTGCCCCTAAGCATCTTAAAACAAGCAAGATGATCCCCTCATGACAAAGATGTGGCCCCACATCTGCGCAGCATTGAGGCAGAGGAATCTTGCTCTAAGCCGGCCCTCCCACGTTCGGGTAACAGCCCCGAGGCCCTGAGAACTTTGTCTTCCACAGTCCGACATCTCAGCTGAAACCACCCACGGGGCATCGGTGTGTCTGTTTGGAAATCATTTAGTGCAGTGGTGGCCGATTTTCCTCCCTCTGTCCCTTCTTCCATTCCTTCTTTCCGGCCTTCCGCTCTTCTGATCTCTTTGGGCAAGAATTTAGATACTGTCATATACTACTGCCACCCCTCCTGCACAAGATATGTTTCATCTCTACCAGCCCCAGCGGGCCGGCCTGCCCCGCTTCGAAGGCATCTGTGTCTCTCCTCCTCCACTGAAAGCCAAGGAGTCTCAAAGCTCAGGGAGTCTCTAAGCACCTAGGACCCCGATGAATACTGATCGCTGAGCCCCGCCCTCTAGTTTCAGCTTCAGGAAGGGGGGTTGGTCATTTGCATCTCTAACAGGTATTAGCTGCCGCTGCTGCTCCCCACTCCAAAAACCCCCCTTTGAGAACCGCTGGTCTAAAGCACGGACTCACAAATGTCCCCGCGTGTCAGACTCACGTCAGAATCTGGCTCACAAATCGAGGTGCTGTGACTTCATCCCGTCACACTCTGCCTCGGTGGATGTGGGGAGGACCCAGCAGCGCTGAGGAAGCCCTGCAGGTGATTCCGATCAAGGAGTCATAAGCGGTGCAGAGCAGAGCGGGGTTCCCCGCGGCTACCACTGGTTTGTGCGAGCTACTGTCCGCTCTTGGGCTGGACAGAGGGCCTGGGACTCTGCATTTCTAACAAGTGCCCCGGTGATACTGGGCTTCCTGAGCAGTGACCGTGCCTTGAACAGCCAGGGATGGGCCAGTGGTTGTCAGCCTGGGGGTGATTTTGCCCCTCTTTTGGGGGACATTTGGCAAAGTCTGGGGGCAGACTTACTTGTCACAAGTGGGTGTAAGGGGCTGTAATCTACTGTGTGGAGCCGAGAACACTGCCAGCGTTCCAGGGTGCACAAGCAAAACAAAGAATTCTCTCTCCACCCCCGTTACACTAGTGCTGCAGGAGAAGGCCTGGAAGACTCTGAGAAGTGACTGACACTGAGAAGGAGCCAGCATGGTCAGCCAGGGCTTCCTGGAGGAGGGGACATTGAATCCTGCGAGTCGCCCAGTTTTAGCTCATTCCTGGCCACAAGCTGATGTGCAATTGGAGGCTTCCACCCTCTCCTGATGCCTCCTATCGTATAGTAGGTGCTCAGTTAATAGTTGTTAAGTGAATGAGTGACCTTGAGGTCTTTGGAGGGACAGGAGGCTGGTGCTGAACGCAGGCTGGAGGATGACAGTACCGTTTACGTGATCATTCTTTCACCCACTCGTTCATAAAACATACATTAGATTCGCTTGGCACTGGCCCCCTGGACACAAACCCTGGCTCTGGCTGGGAGTTGTGGCCGCTGCTTAATTTTCTTTCCTTTCCAGTATTCAGAGAGTACAGTGTGAATGGTTTTCCCTGGTGCGCAAAGAGTTCTTATTCTTTTCCTTTTTTTCATTTTTCCTTTCTCGATCGTTTGAAACGTCCTAATTTCAGATGCTAGGGAAGAAATCTCCATATCACAAAGAGAGCTGAAAATGACAACAAATGTCTGCATCTCTTCCTAATTCACTGCTTTTCTTGTCCTTTTCTTTCTCCAACCTCATTTCCATCCAGAAAGTTCTTGCCCTGTATTTTCTGAAAATTAGAAAATCAGACTCTTCATTTGTGTGTCTGCAGTTACCTGCGAGGGAGCTGGGGAGCCCGGATTCAAAGACATGCAGGGTCTGTCACCCCATTTGCTCAGCTCTGTGCATCTCTCTGTCACCCTCTTCTGAGAAGAGAACAATGAAGACCATTTTCTAATTATTGTTGGCTTTTCATTGCCACAGAGCCCGGCCCGGCCTAAAAATGAACATCCCTGCCTGAGATTTTTGTCCTGATTTTCTCTGGAGAGATACATTGTCCCATGGGGTTATTTATGAAGCCAGAGCAGGCTGAATCCCTCTAATGTGTTTGACGTCAGAGAGGTGGGGGAGGGGCAGGGACCAGCGCAGCCGGAGGTTCATTTGCATCCCCTCTACTGGTTGGGAACAAAAGGCCACCAGTGCTACGCCTTCCCTTCATGGTTCACTTACTTGGTTCATTTCCTCCAAATGGAGTAGTGGATTAAAAAGACAGAGAGGACAAAGTCACATTTCCTCTCCACTGTCCCCTGCCCAGGATTCCCAGCTGGGTTGAGATGTGGACAGGTCATTGTCATGTTAGGACAAGGAGAAGCCTTTGAATGTGGGGTGGTCTCAGCCCTCTCTGGGCACAGGTCACTCCCATAGCTGTCTGGCTTTTTCTTAGCGTCACGACTCAAGGATCTTTGAAAACTCTGTCAGTTTAGATCCTGCTCGAGTTGATCCTTCACTCTCTGGCTGTGTCCAGGAAATCGTTTGTCTGTATCCAGGTGCCTTGGTACCTGGCTGTCTCTCAAGTTTAAGCAACAAAGAGCTGGTTAAAAGTTGCCTGCAGGCTTGCAGAATTTGCAGACAGTCAGCACAGAGCAGAATGGCGCAGTTACACCCGCGCCTGAGATCTGCCCACTGCACCTCTTCCAGCTGCAAGCTGGGGTACAGTCTGGCTGTGGGAAACCAGGCCACCTGTGAAAGAGGCTGAGAAAGAAAGTTTCCAGCTTCCACTATGGCAAGATGTGGGCTGAGGAGATTATTAATTCCGGAAACACACACAAGTGCTCGGTGTTCAGCATGGCCCAGAACAGTGAAAGCTGCCCAGCTGCATAGGCAGGGCTTTCCCTGGACTCTCCACATTCCAGGGTGCAGCAGCTTCCAGGGCAGCGAACTCTTAGATGGAGGAGACCCCATCAGAGGATTCTCCCGGCCACTGGCTTCCCAGCACAGGCACTCATGAGCCAAGCTGCCCTGGGTTTTCCCAGCCCTACTTCCGGTCCCTGGCTGAAGGTGTATTCTGCAGGTACTGACCAGGGCAGCCCAGGGATGGGCTCATACCCGTGCCTCCAACCACCAGCAAAGCTCCCTGGACTACGCCCTCCAGGTGATCTGAGCCTGGGATTCCTCACTGAAGGAAACCTGCCATGGGACATTTTTGTAATGGTTTGATTATTTGGGAATAGGAACCAACAATGGGCTGAAGAAAGGTATGCATGATATGAAAGTGGTTTGTTTAGGGAATTCCTAAATGCAGAAGATCAGGGGGAAAGGTCCTTCCAGAGCACTGGGACCAGTCCCGGCGGCGTTTCACAGCAGAAGCAGCTGGAGAAGGCAGCGCTTTGGATGCTGTTGGAGCTGTTGTGCTGGCTCATGCAGGCAGCCGACGTGCAACCCAGGAGGTGCTGAATGCTGGACAGAAAGAGGGACAGTTTAATATCCTCATTGTGCAAAGTCCTGTGTGAATTTTGGGCACAAATTAAAAACTTTCTCAGGTCTTCCTTGGGCTTCGTCTTCCTCTGTTAAGGCA
The DNA here is from genome assembly GCA_004027295.1 of Dolichotis patagonum. Taxonomy (NCBI): domain Eukaryota; kingdom Metazoa; phylum Chordata; class Mammalia; order Rodentia; family Caviidae; genus Dolichotis; species Dolichotis patagonum. Next base: position 31,092 of record PVJX010001137.1, on the reverse strand, counting down.
TGTTGCTGCCTTTACTATTTAGAACCGTAAAGACGGCTCTTGTGGATCCTTGAGCCCAGGGCTTCTCAAAGTGTGGCCCTTGGTCTTCCTGTGTCAGGTCATTGGTCAGAGGCAGATTTCCTGGCCTAATCTCCAGCCCCCTGGGACAACGCTCATGGATGGGAACTTTAGCCAGCTTCTTGGTGAGCTGCATGCACATTGAAGTCAGAGAACCACAGATTTAGTTCAGTCTCCCTGTCATGTGGGTAGGGGGACCCACAGTCCAGGGAAGCCAGGAGTTTGCTCACAAGCAGGTGATGTCACTAGCAGAGCTGAGCCTGGACTTCTCAGATGCACATCTCCAACCTTCAATCCCTGACCCCGCACTTAGGAGATGCCGAAGGTAAACAGAAGGGAAAAGTGAGCCCCGTCCTATGCCATGTGGTCTTTCCTGCAAAGCTGTGAGCCACATTCTCTCTTCAGTGCCACTGTGGCTGCCTCGAAGACTGCAGGAGGTTGCTGTGCATGGGGTGAGCTCAGGGGATGTGGCACTGGAGGCAAAGCTCCCTGTCCTGCAGCAGGAGGGGCACCTTCCACGCGTGGACTGGTGCTGTGTAGCTCCCAGGCGCTTCTGCTGGCCTGCAAGTTTTGATTCACACATGCTGGACCTGGCTGCTCACTAGGGTGAGCTGGGCACTTCAGAGACGGACACAGGGTACTGAGGTCATGGTCTAGTTCACTTGGTTCTCCACCCACTTTGGGACGCTGCTGTTGATGTCTCCGTGGCAGCGTAAGTGGGTCTGATAGCTGGAGATGGGTCGAGCTTGGCTTAAAAGCAAAATCACTCAGCACAGCACCTTGTGCCCAGATGTGCTCAGTGTGACCTTATCCTCCGCACGCCCACACACCTTCATGCCAAGGTTCCCGGCGCTGGCACTGAGGCCAGCTGCATGTCATTAGTTGTCTGCACTGATGACTCGTCTCTGCAATTTGGGGGGAATGTGTTCCTTCTGCCAGGGATGCCATGGCTTTTGGAGCAAAAGCCACAAACTGTCCCCAGGGAGGGCCACCTTGCACTAGGTGCTCAGTCATATTTGGGTGGACACTGGAGGGGCAGCTGGGAGGGAGCCCCTAAGGTTATGACCTTGGATTGAGTTGCATGTGCTCAGCAGCCCCGGGATATCCAGTAGGAGGTGGCTGGATAGGTCATGAGTGGGGTTCTAGGGCTGTGGGGGTGCTGTCTTTGCAAACCTTCCCTCCTGCCTTGACTGACCCTTTCACCTGTCAGTTCTGTGTCCCTCAGTGTGGCACCTCATCAAGCAGAGTGGCCCAGCCCTCTCACTCTTCCTTTATGATTTCCTGTGTCTTCCTTGGCTTGCCAGCCATCCTGAGAGCTTGCATCTCAGAGGCGGACTGCACTTGTCCTCCCCATCTTCCCCCAGCACTGCCAGGCTTGCTGCACAGTGGGTATGCGGTCCGTGTTCTGGTGGCTAAAAGTCCGTGCTCAGTAAGTGTTTTGTTCAGGGAATGAATCGTGGAGTCTCTGGGGATTTCTGGCTGTCTTGACAGAAGAAATGCCCCTCCCCATGTGCATTTGTTCCACCCTCCTTTGTTCTGAGTAGCAGTGGCTTTCCTGTTGGCTCTGCTCCGTGCACTGTGGATGGTTGGGCAAAGAATGTATTGGAGGTGAAGGGGACTTCGATGACTTGGGAAAGAAAGTAGGACATGTGACATGAATACACTTAGTCCCATGGTGCGATCTGAGTGTCACTGGGCCTGCTGGTCAGTGGGAAGGTGTGGGTTCTCTCCCCAGATGTTGGCGCCAGTATACTTGGTGTCAGCTGTGACTCCCCTGCTGGGCTTACAGAGCACGACGAGCTTTAATTGTGCTCATTCCCTTGCCCCACGGACAAGCTGAGATGATCTGTACCATCCCTGGGGACCCCCCTGCAAATGCCAGGTGCTGGTCCTTTCCGTCTTGCCCTGAGACACTGGTGAGCATGAGGTTGAGGGTGGACCTTGACTCCAGTCAGCCAAGGTCACTTGGCGGGGGGACCCTTCCCCTCCCTGAGCCTCAGTTTCCATATCCATGATGGAAAAAATTATGCCTACAGTGAAGGTTGTGAGCGCTGAGTAAAATAATGGATTGAAACTAAAAAGTGAGAGAACCCAGAAATCCATCAGCGGATGAATGGGTAAATGAAGTGCGGTGCAGCCATACGGTAAGACAGTATCTGACAATAAAGAGGACTGAAGCGCTGGCGCGTGCTCCAACACACATCAGCCTTGAAAATGCTAGGCTAAGTGTGAGAAGCCAGACACTGTGTGAGGCCATTCATACAAAACACCCAGAACAGGCACATCCCTAGAGATGGAGAGATTAGTGGTTGCCAGGGACTGGATGGAGGGGGAGAGACTGCTAATTGGCACTGGGTTTCTATTTTTTTTCTTTTCTTTTTCTTTTTTTTTTTTGGTGACGAGGATCGAACTCACGCCGCTGAGCTAAACCCCCAGCCCCTAGCACTGGTTTCTTGAGGGGGTGGGGAGCACTAATGAAAATGTTCTGGAATTCTATAATGGTGATGATTGTACAACTTTGTGAGTATGCTAGAAGCCAGTGGATTGTATAATTTGAAAGGGAAAACCTTATGGTATGAGAATTGCATCTCCATAACAAAATAAACACACACACATGCACACACACGTGCACACACACACACACACACAATGTATGTTAAAAGGCTGGGCTAGCTGAGTGGAAGCATACAATGGAGTGTTAGCAATGCCGATTCTCTTCCAATTTTAGCATTTATTTGGGGCCTGCTGTGTAGCTGGCATTGTGGCAAGAGCTCTGTGTGCCTTACTCTGCATCATACATAGATCTTAACATCTTTATTTTCTGAAGAAGGCTGAGGATCAGCACAGTTATGTTACCCAATCAAGGTCACAGGTCACAGGCTGGCCAGATCAGATAGGACCTCAGCTCTGACCCAAAGCCTAGACCCTCACCTTGCTCTGTCTCAGGTCAAGGACTTCTGAATAATGAAATGGCTGATTTTGTGGAGACCTGGCCATGGCCCAACTTAGAGTTCTTAGTACATAACTGGCGATACCCAAGACTCCCATTGGAAAGGCGGAGGGGTCTGCATGGTCTGCCTGGGCAGACCTTCTGGGCTGCAGACTTGCAAATGATTCTCCCATGAGATTCATCTCTGTCTCTTTGGTCTGTGGAGCAACAGTGGAGTCCAAGACTTCAGAGAGCCGCTGACAGAGTGTAAGACACCCCAGGGGCCCATGCTCAGGCCTTGGTGATGACAGGCACTACCCCCAAGCTTAGGGAAGCTGCCCCCAGGGATCCCTGCAGGAAGGGTTAGAAACAGCTTTGCAATTACATCATGCAGAGAGGAGGACATTTGCTGGCCGCTGGACTTCTGGGGGAGTCCCGAGAGCCTGCTCCCATCTGGGAAGAGAGATGAGGATGGGGCTAGCCAAATCCCAAGTAGTTTCAGGATCTGTACCAGTCTATCAGCAAGCTGCCGAGTGGTGACAGAAACTCTCTAATTACTACAAACTGTGCGTCAGTGCAGTGAGAAAGAATTGCAGCCTGGCAGGGAAAACCCCAGATCCCCGCAGCTCTTACAGTGCATAGATGAACGGGGACTCTTCAGGGGCCCATGTAGTCTGATCATGAAGATGTGGGGGTGACTGCTAGGGGGGAAGAAGCCTTGACGCCTTAGCTGTGATTCACATTGGCCGTGTGACTCTGGGGCTGGCCACGACCCCTCCCTGTTGCAGGTTCTATTATCTGCAAAGGGATGGATTTAACGGCAAAACCAAGAGGTCCCTGTTTACTCAGCAGAACTTCGCTAAGGCCTTCTCTTTGCCGGGCCCCCAGTGCTGGGGCAGCATAGGAGAGAAACATGGGCATCAGCCTTGCCCGTTGGAGTTTAGCAGTCAGCTGACCTCCCGTGGACAAGCAAGAAGGGATTCTGCTATCATGCAGACTTGGCCTTTGTAGACTTATTGTATGCCAAGCGCTCTTCTCATACCATCATTAAACTGTGTGGAATTCTGGTTTTATTCAGGTATAGGAAAGCCAAAAGCGGATCAGGAGGTGATTGCCACTGAAAAAAGTTACTTACAGATCTCAGGAGAAGGAGCTGCTCACCATATAGGGAACGTGCTCGAACCATATAGGGAAGGTCCACAGGTAGAAGGGGAGGTGCACAGGGGGCCAGAGCCTTCACTGGGGTTCTGATGGGAAGGAAGAGACCGAGCAGGGTAAGAATACAGGATAAGCTTGTATATTGTTTAAATCATGATAAAATTGGGCCAGGGATTTAGCTCAGCCGTATAAGCACCTGCCTGGCAAGCACACGGTCCTAAGTTCGATCCCCGGTACAAAAAAAAATTGTGGTAAAATTCACATTAGGTGAGTACGGATCTGAAGTATATGGGTTGGTGGATTTTGGCAAATGCATACACATGTGGGTGTCATTCACATCCTCATCAAGACAAAGGGTGTCTCCATCCCCCTGGAGATTCCACTGTGTCTTCCCCACTCAGTCTCCGCTGTCCCCAACCTTGCAATGACTACTCTATCAGGGCAGATTCGTTTTGCCTCATCTAGAACTTCATGCAGGTGGATCCTACAGCATGTATGCCTTTATATCTGGCTGCTTTGGTTCAGCACAGTATTTCTGAGATTTGTCCAAATTGTATATTTTTGCAGTTCATTCGCTTTATAGCTAAGGAGTATTAAACTGCATGGATTCACCACACTTTGTTTATTCCTTCTCCAGGGTGATGGACATTTGGATTATTTCCATTTAGGAGTTCTGCTGAGCGAATCCACTGTGGACATTTGTGTACACATCTCTTTGTGGACCCACATATTCATTTTTCCTGGTAAACACCTAGGCAACCCATTGCAGCCGTCCCAGCACTGTTCCTTTAGAAACCTGGAGCTGTCTTCCTTACCAGTTCCTATATCCTGTGACCCTATTTCGGTTTGCAAATAGCATCCCATGTTGTTCTACATTGTTAATTATGGAAAAAGCCATGTAACATAGAATAGTCCATCTTAATCCTCTTCTAGTGCAGAATCACTACTGTTAGGCTGTGTTCACACTGTGATGCAGCCATGGCCACTGTCCAATACCAGGACTCTGTCCATCTTCCCATACTGACACTCTGGTCCCATGACACACCGGCTCCCCGTTCTTCCGTCTCCCTCTATGTGTCTGACAACTCTCGGGTCCTCACATAAGTGGGACCATAGACCATACAGCATTTGTGGTTTTGTGTCTTCCTTACTATACTTAGCTTGATAGCTACCAGATTCACACAGGTGTCAGAATTCCCTTTCTTTTGGGGCTGAGTATATTCCACTGAATGTATAGATCCCAGTTTGTTACTGGTTTTTGGAATGGAGAAGTATATCATACTGTTATGGCTTGTGTCTAGGTGTCCCCCCAAACCTCATGCAATCTTAGGTGGAGGTTTGCCAAAATCGCTGGATCTAGGGTGTGTGATACTGAGATTAAGGATGTGTGGTACTAAATTAGTCCCCTGATTGGAATTATTATTGTTCTGGGCGTGGGTAGTGGGAAGCCCCACCCTGGGTGTGCATAACACCAACCAATAAGCTTGTAGCCTGGATAGGGTAAAGGGAAAGGGAGTCTTGCAGCTTGCTTCTTTCTGCCTGCCCTGCCACACCATGAGCTGTCTCTCCTCTGTCATGCCACCCTGCCTTGGAGCCAACTGACTATAGACTGAAACCTCGACAAACTGTGAGCCAAACAAATCTTTCATCCTTTGATTTTCAGGTATTTTGTCTGAGAAAAGTAACTAAGGCATGTGTTTTTATTTTTATTTTTAGCACATTAAAAAAATGCAATCACTCACTTCTGAAACTTTAGAGTCTTCCCTAACTCACCCAGAATACATATGATTGTGTTCATGCTGTGATACCCCAGACCCAGATCTGAAAATGCAGACAAATTGATAGCAGGCAGATTGCAGGCAGATTTCGCCATCTTTTTGTTATAAAAGGTGCATCATGTAAGGACCATTGGCAGCGCCCCAGCCCCTGCTCTCTCGAAGTTGAACTGGTTTCCTGATAAGTGTGTTAAAAACCTGTCTCCATTCCTTCCTCCAGAATTGTTCATACCAGAGTCTGAGAGGCAGATTTTTTTGTTTATATTTCCCTTGGCTGTTTTAAAGTGCCATTTGTCATATCTGACACACAGTGAGTTTCCTATCAGATATGAAAGGCAGCACCTGCAGAATGCAAGATGAGATGGGAAATATGAGCTGAAAACCATTTAGAGGCAGACTCCAGCATCTTCCCGAGCACTGGGAACTTCCCAGTGTCTGAGAAGTGAGGACAGACCTAAGAAAAGCAGGCAGAGTTAATTGCCTGGGTGCCAGGTTGCTCCAGAAGTGCAAGGAAACAAGAAAGGCGGTAATTAAAACTTGGTTATTCGGATTTGACAGTCGTAGGCTGTCTCACGGAAGATGGGAAGGTCAAAGGCACAGGTTCCTTTAATGAGACATGAAGATTGAGACCTAGAGCCAAGATTCCCAAGATTGGGGGTGCCACTCAACCTTTGGACCTCAGCCCTGGATGCCAGGAAGCTTTCCTGTTGGTTCCTGTATCTTTTCTCAACTTTAGTGCCTGTGGATGGCGCCTACACACAGCATGCACTCAGCACATATTTGTGGAATAAAGGCAAGAAGAACAAATGCTACCTGTTCACTAGCTTATTGATCTCACTAGATCATCAGCTCCTTTACGGCAGAAAATTCTCCTAGCACACCATCTGGTCCGGGAAAGGCTGCCAAGCTTAGAAAGATAACTCACATCCTGTGGTACCCAGCAGTGATGGATACAGTGGTGCCCTGTATCCTTGGCATCCCTGAAGCAGCTCCTGGGTCTTATCACTTAGCTTTTGGATCCCTGGGATCCAGCACATGCCTAGCACATAGGAGGAGTGCAATAAGATACTTACTCACTGTTGAGTGACATCCAGGCAGCAATGCTATTTTTCTATCCATTGAGGTGCTTCTTCTGAAACACAGTAAGAGTTGTACTTCAAAGCCTTGTCTATCCAACTTCATTCTAGATAGAATTAGTGAGGTTGTCCTGGGCCTCGTATAAGCAGAGAGCCTGATAGCCCTGACTTAAGTTCCTATGAGCTTCTCTTACCCTCCTCACAAGGCTTCCTGTGTCTGATTTGGTGGTGAGACTTTAAATGGACCTTGGAGGCCCCAGAAAAGCTAGCCTCAGGGTGGTAGCTTTGCAGGTTTGCCACTTGGAATCAGCAGCAGGGTCATGGGTGGAGAATATTTGGTAATCTCCAGAGTTGGAGAGATTTGGTCTGATCCCAGCTGTGTTTCTCACCATCTCATTTCTTGAGGTAAACTGTTCCACCCTGCGTGCTCATATTCCAATCTGCCAAGTAGGAGCAAGTTCTATCCACTACAAACTGGTGCAAAGATTGATGGGTAAATTTGTTTCTGTATTGTGTCACCGAAATACCTGAGATGAAAAACTTCTCAGGAGGAAAGGTTTATTTGAGCTCATGGTTTCTGACCATGGCCAGTTGTAGTGAGGTGAACACCTCCTTAGTGGAGCCTGTTCACCCAGAGCTGCCAAGAAGCAAAGAGAAAGAGGTGTGGGGGAGGGAGGTATGGTCCCATTTTCCCCTTCCAAGCCACACCTTCCAGTGACCTTAATTCCGCCCACTAGGCCCCATCTTGCAATGGATCCACCCCCCCAGTAGTGTCCCAGGCTGAGACCGTGCCCTTAGCACATAGGCCTTGGGGGACACCCAGGTCCCTGTATGGCAGTTTCCTGGGATGCTGTAGTGAATGACTACACACTGGTGCTTGAAATCACACATTCATTTGGCTATATTTGTGGAAACCAGAAGTCTGCATGCCCTCTGCAGTGGCCATGCTGAAATGAAGGTGGAGAAAGAACCAGCTCTTTGTGGAGGCTCTGGGTGCAGAGCTGTGTCTCTACCTTCCCTGGCTTTTAGAAGCTTCCTGACATCTTGGCTTGCGTCCCCTTCCTCTGTCTCTAAAGCCGATGCTGCATGTTGTCTTTTGTCTCTGACTTTGCTTCCATTGTCATCTAGCCACCTCTCACACCAGCCTCCTCTGTGTCACTAAGGCCCTTGTGATGACACCATAGCACCTGCTAATCTAGGATAATGTCCCCATCTCCAGATCCTCAGCCTGATGTCACCACAGAGCTCCATTTACATTCAGGGTTCCATATTCATGGGTTCTGGGGATCAGCATGAGAACATCTTTGGGGACCACTGGACAGGCTTCTCCTGATGGGACTGCGACTGTGGTGACCTCGATATAACTACAGTGTCATATTGTCCTGGGTCCTCCATTCCCAGGGTGAAATTTAGATCTGCGTTCTCTTAATTTGGGGCCCCCTCACCCCTACACACCAAAGCAAACCCTGGGTCCAGATTCCAGAGCACACAGTTTATGTGAGATGCCAGAATATCAGCAGAGCTTTGAGGAGGAGAGAAAGGGAAGGCTGCTAATAAGGGATTTCCAGGACAGTAGCCACTGTGGGGAAAGGCAGCTTAATCTGTTGGGGAAAACTGAGATCAGTGCAGAGTGTGCCACAGTACCCAGCCCAGGGCAGAGGAGCTAAGGGACTTAGATGCCAGTGGTTAGTACAAGGACTTCCCCTGAGCCTGTGGCACTCCGGGCCTTATGTACTGAGGACAAAGGGACATGGGCAGAGGTCTGTGGCCATAGAAGCCTCAGCGGGCACCAACAGTTCCTATTTGCTTGCTAAGAATCAGTCAGTCCAACCCAGCTTAGGCGAGTTCTACAGTTACTTAATGAAACTAAGGTGAAAGGATAGTTCTTTAATGAAATGCAAATGAAGACTTACTGGGAATAAATTGCTTTGAGAAAACACTCTTCAGTTAGACACGGTTGAGACAAGTACAAAAGATGATGGTGGGGAGGAAGAGCCACTCAGTTCTACAAGGAACAGCTATTTCAGCCCCTCTTTGAAGACGCCCAAGCAGGAAGTCCTAGGTGACCGTGAGAGTGGCTTACGCACATGCGTGCACAAATACTCAATTCCTGTGATTCCACACGGAGGGAACTTTTCCCATTTTATTGATTTCTGGTGAAGAAACTGAGGCCCACAGAACTTAATGCCCCCAAGGTCTCGCAGCTAGGAAGTGTCAGGACTTGCACTTGAAGGTCTCTCCTCTCTCTCCCTGGCTGCCTCCCAGAGATGTCACACTGGAATTCCTGCAGCCAGCATCTCCCCACTTCGCTGATCTGAATACTGGGATATTAGGCTGAAGGACATGGTCTCTTCTGCCCAGCTTAGGAGAGTTCTTTGTGTAATGAAGGACACGATCTGTCTATTCCACTTCTTAACTTCTTTTGACATTGACGGACTTCCGCTGTTGCTTCGTAGAAGGAACTTCTCGACTTAGAAACATCTGAACACTCACAGCAAAGTCAGACCCCGTCCTTCACCTTCTGCGAAAGAAGACTCAGTGGACCTTCTATGTCAGCGTCCCTCCACTTTGCCTGGTGTTAGTATGTTTGTGTGTGTGCGTGTGTGTGGCAGTGGGACCCCCTGGCCTGGCCTTGGTTTTTCAGTGACTCTAGAACAACAGGAAGCAAACGTCAGGAGTCACGGGTGGGAGTGGCCAGCATACTGTGTTCTCCTAAGGCCTTCTTTGCTCCCACCTCAATAGAAGAAGGTCCACTTACGAGGTGGGCTTCAACAATACGCTGAATGTTTATTTTTTTTTTTTAAAAAGTATCACAGTAAAAAACATATCACTATTAATCCTTCTCAGAATACTCCTCACCTTGAACACACTTATCCCATCATTCTTGCTACTTTCTGAAGCAGTTCTGGACATCCTCTCTCACCAGTGTCTTTAGTTGCCTTGTCACAACTGCCCTAAGAGCCTGACTCAATGCAGAACATTTCTCTCCCATGCTCGTTGTGACTTTGAGAGACAGCCAGAAGCTGTATGGTGCCAGAGTCAGTAAATAAGGTGGGTGAGGACACATCGTCATGTTTTCATTTGACAAAAATTGCCGCAGACAGTTGATAAACAAGGTGTGTTCTGTCAATCCGGTGAATATTTCAGTTTGAAAATATAGTAGAAGACACATTGCTGTTAATCCTCCTCAAAATACTCCAAATGTCCCCTCTTCTCTTTGAACACACTTAGCCTAGTGTCACTAGTAATACATGGTTTACTGTAATAAGAGTTGTAATGTAAACACCGTGTCTTTCAGCCGCTCCTTGTACACTACTCTTGCAAGCATTCAACATACCCTTTCCCATTTGCATGGAGACTTTTAAAGGAAATAGCAGTTGTTTGGTTGGTAATTGATGCCACTTCCTTCAGCGTCAGGGAAGGTGATGCAAAGAGAGAGGTGTAGGAGCCTGCAGGGTAGAGCTTCCCCAGGTGTGTGTGGGGTTGAGATGCAGCAAGAAGAGCATGACAGCTTGACTGCGTTGAGAAGAGCGGGTCTGGAAGGTGGAAAAGGGTCTTCCAGGCCACCCGGGCAACAGCAGAGAGGCAGGAACCAGAGTAGCACATTGGAAGAACTTCCGGTTATTAGCCAAGGTCAAAGTGTAGGACAGAGGCAAAACAAAGGTTAAGACTGGTGAGATGGACAACTCCCAGGCAATGGAGCCTATGGTTCTTTTCAAGAAGCTGGAATTTGACCTCAGAAGTGAATAGTCATGGGCTACGCCTGGTTTTTTGCAGCACGAACTTCAGTAGCAAGGAGGAAGCAGGAGCGTTGAATTATGTGCGTGATAATGAGTCGTATTTCAGGACATTTCTATGCATTTTCATGGGGCTCAACTTGATAGGTAAATTCTGCTCTGCGGCTGTAATTATGCAAACCTAAGATACAAGAATTACTGTCTTCACTTGCGACATGGAGACCAAAGTCTGAATCATGCTCACTGCATGGACTGATTCTGGCCTGGATGTCCGGCCACTCGGACTGGAAGACCTCACAAGTTCCCAGCATGCACTTCCACTACCACTCCAGATACTGACACTGCAAAGCACCAGCTCCGGCCTGGCTCTCTCCCTACCCACAGTCTGGGTGTCTCGTACTAGAATCCTCTGCTGCTCCTGCGTCCCTCCTCTCTGCTTTGACTAGGCTTTATACTTGGCCTCTAGACACACAAAAAAGTAGGCTGACAGACATGGCAGCATTTGCTTAACCCCATTCTAGCTAGCCAGGCAAGACTAAATTGAGTCTGACTCCAGCTGTGTGACCAGGGGCACTTTTCCTCCCTAGGCCAATTTTTTCATTCATTAAAAGCAAACCTTGAGCTTGGGGTCTTTCAGGGGCCGCACTTGCCCTGCTTACTGCTGTGTCCCCATAGCCAGGCCCAGAGCAGGTGCTCTGTGGAGTACAGAGTGAACTCCTGAACACCCATCCCATGCCAGGCAGCATTGGCCCTGGGACAAACACCACGGAGAATAGAGCAAGGGCCCTGCCCTCAGCCGCCTAGTGGTAGAAATGGATATAGTGGTAAATAATTAGAGGAGAGTATGAGCGCATATAAAACCCAAGTAAGTAAAGAATTCTAAGCTGGCCCCTGGGACGAGACTCCTCTATTTCTTTTCCTTGGAGGGATTTGAGTGGAAGAAGGAAGCCCCTCCAAAATTGCTGCAGTGTTCAGCTCACGCACAGGAGATACCAAACATTGCGGTCTTGTCTTCCAATGCACCATGAGTTTACTTGTTATTTCACTCACAGAGGAAAAGTGCAAGTAATGCACATTTTGCCTCCTACAACTGAGCATATGCATTTAAGCAAGATCAATTTTTTCTTTAAAAAAAAGCCAATAAGGATCAATCGGTGAAACCATGCTACTGTAATAATTTTCGGAGGCTACAGACAGCTGCTCGGGACCTTCCCCCACCCCTGGCAGTGGAGCCCACCCACACCATGGCCACCAAGGGAGCCAGAGTGTTTCTCCCTGACCAGCTTCTGCCTGAAGAAGACATGGAAGCCCGTGGAACACAGCCGTATGCTTTGCACACATGTGGAACAGTGTCGCTGGTGTGGAGTCGCTGGCCGGCACGCCTCGTCTCCACCGTGTGTCCGTGTAGACAGCTGAGGACGTGCTGTCTGTCAGAGGACAATAGCCTAGATTATTTCTTGGCCAGACCATGCTGACCGTACGGAAAGATGCAGGAGCAACTTCCCCAGTGGAATTCCGAGTAGCCCAGAGGAAAAGGAACAGGTGCAGGTCTCCTGGCTCCCAGGAACCCGGAGCGCCAACCAAGCCCCACCTTGCCAGATGGCCAAGAGCTGCACAGATGGAGCAGTCCCTTCCTCGGGGGTGCGTGGGTCCCGGCAGGGTTGCTCTCAGCTCCCGTTCACAATGCTCGCTCAACCTGTCCTGGGGCAGAAAGCACGGTGAGACCCTCGGAAGAAACAGATGCTACGTGCAAAGCTAGGTGTCGGGGTCACTGCGGAAGAGCATCACTGCACGGGGCTCTCCGCCTTCATTTCAATGAAGGGAAGTGGACATCCCAGAGCCTGCAGGGCTTCCGGCTTCACCAGGCTGCCAGGCTGCTGCTCCCATGCTGGGAGGGGTCCCCGAGCCCTGCCCTACGCCTGCCCAAATCTCCTTTATGACCAAACAGGCCACTGCATCAAGGCCATCCCCTCCTCTGGTCGGGTAAGTGGCTGTACGTGGTATCCAGCGGGCTTGTCACACTGCACCACTTCAGCCCCCGTCATGAATCATGCATCTGCAGGACCACTGCCTTCTTTCTGGCCTTCTCTTTCTAAGTGCTTGTAGTGCTCGAGGCCCAGTAAAAACCTAGTTTTGGTGCGATTCCCATAACGATGGGCCTGAGACGGCTGCCTGTGTCCCCACACGGAAGTCCTGGATTGAAGGAGCCACCAAGCCAAAGGAGATACCAGGGATTGAGAGGTTCCACCTCCCTGATGTACTCCCCTCAAGACGGGCTGGGAATTCTCCTCTCAGTCTGAAACGGCCCATAATGATTGGCTCCTCCCTGTCACCAAAATAATTGTTGGGTGCAGTGACCGACTTGGGGTCACAGGCAGTCCTGCATGCAGAAGGGAGGTTTTCCTTGGCTCCCTTCCTCCTTGACCAATCCTCTTAGGTCAGAGAGGAAGAAGGCATTACCAAGGCAAAGGAAGACCCACTGGTTCTGAAATAAAACAAATGCTCTCTCTTGGCGGGACAGGATGCTTTTATTCAGACCACCATTTTCCACCAGCCATAAAACCTTCTGAATCACTGCCTCAGTTAGCACTCTCTTGTCCATAATCCAACCAGGAAGGCTGACTTCAGAGTCCTCACTGCCCTGGTTTTTCTCGGTTTTGTAGAATTACATACCTCCCCTCTCCCACACGCAGCATGCATCACAATTTACAGAGATGTTGGGATACCTGGTTATCCCCCCTCACTCCCGATCCATTATTATTCTTTCTGACTTCGCAGAGTTACTGGCTGGATAAGGCCATTGTGAAAACAAATGCATATTTTAATAGCTAACGTTGAATTTACACTTAGCTCTCAGGTGGATTGGGATACCGGCATGGCAATCAAAAGCAAATATATATTTTTTAGTCATGACTGGGGATTACTTTGCTAAGTGAACGGGTTGACTTGGATATTCAATCGAATGTTAAGTTTTTTTAAAGCCCCAGGAATTTTTGATGAATGGCTCTCTACTTTCAAATTTCAAGTGAGGGGGTTCTCCCCTGATTTTACAGTGTATGTATACACGTAGATGTCTCAGTTCTTATGTAGTCAGTTCATTAACTATGAGCATGATGTATTGCTGAGTGAAGCTACAATCCCACAGAACCCATGTACATGAACTATACAAACATACGCATCCACACCCTATCTGTGCATGTGCCAAGACATCTTTGGACGCATGTGTGGAAGAAGAAACAAAGTTGAGCTGTAGGTTTACGGACTTTTGCCATCTCCTACTTTTTTTTTTCTTTTTTTTTGAGGCAGGCTTGTTGTCCATGCTGGTTTCAAACAAGAGGTCCTATTTCCTCTTTACACAGGATCATTTCTTGTCTTTGCAAAGAGCTCCCCTGCTCTTGATCCAGCAAGCGCGTGATATCCAGACCACCTGAGCAGGTAGCAGAGCCCCCCCACTGGCCTGTCCCCCAAGCAGGTCTTGCTTTCAGTTTGACCACTTCCGGTTTCCTCAAGGCTCATTTTTAAAAGGGAAGGTGATGCCCTTGCTTAGATCCCTAAGCAGCCACCCTGGGCTGGGATTCTGTGTCCAACAACTCCACGCTGATTCGCACAAGTAGGGATGATTAGTTTTTTGCCTCCCACAATGACAGTGGTCTTCATACTCTTGGCCTTTGGACCTGTTGGACTGTCAAAAAAAAACCCCACGTACCTCCCTGTCACTTGCACCCTACTTGCCACCCCTCAGACAACCCCTTCTGAGTTGGGAGGCAGCTGCTTCTCCTAGCAATGGGATTCTAAGGGAAGGTGAGGGAAAGAATCATCTCTTCCCACCGGAAAGCAAGGAGGCCATACTGCCGTCACTCTGAAAGTTGGCATTGCACGTGAGCTGCCTTAGGGTGGCCCTCCTGGAGCACCAGCCACTCTGGGTGTCTTCTGCATGCCGAGAACCACCACCAGGAAGAGGAGGAGCGGTCCTACATCTAGAGAGAAACCCTGACATCTGGAAAGGAGAGCAGATTCATGAGTTGGTGCCTGCGTGAACTGGAGAAGCTTAGATCTTCATTTACACCCGCACCCCGTCGCTCTCCCCTTGACCTCCCCTCATCCCTCACAATCCAGCCTGGAGGAGCTAAGAGGAGGAGACTCTTTTCACGACCCTGTTTCTGCTGAGCTTGTCACTCAGAATTCAGTGGAGTCCATCATTGTCTCTTTACTTTCAGGGCACCCTGGTTTGCTTGGGGGTTCAGCTTCAGGTCCAGAAGTATGTTCCCAGCAAGAGACGGATGTTCTTTTCCACCTCTTCATACTGACTCGTGGTTGCCCTCTGGGCACTTGATTCCAGTCCCACTAAAGAGGCCAGGCTGGAGGGTGATCCTGAATACACCGCGTCCCAAGAGCCTGCCCATGGGGCGGCAGTGACCGTCCACATGGACCAGAGAAATTTAAAAATTCCAAGTGCAGGCTAAGTGGGCTTTCACGCAAGGCGGCAGTGTGGTTTTAGCAGCAGGCTAGGAGGAGAGGGGCTATTAATCCTTGTGACAATCCCCTTGAACAGCATCGTATTTCACTCCTGTTAAACTGCGGGGCCAGTGTTTCTGGGTCTCTGCAGAAGCAGGACGTCGAGGGCTGGAAGCCCGGAGCCCTGCTCCGCTCTGTGGCATTAGGACAGCAGCTGGCCGCAGCTTGCTGGGCTGACCTCTCGCACCTCATCACTAGGGGTGAACTCGGGCAGCTCCCGGCTGCCTCAGCGCCCATCTGTCACCCACCGAGCAAGGGTCAGGGGGCTTTTGTTGGAATGTTGAGAAAAAGAAGAACCAGAGCATGTCAGGAAAATGGAAAAGAAAGGGGCAAGCAGTCAGGCATGCCGAAGAATTCACAGTTCCAGATGTGACTGTCTCCACACCTTCCTGCAAATCTCCACAGCTACATTGCTCGTTTATTCATTCATTCATCAAACACCTATTGAGCTCCTCCCAGGCACATTATGGTAGGTGCTACAGACACAATTTTGGACAGAGCAGATGAGGCCATGTCCTTGTCAACCCCTCCCCGCCTTGGGAGCGAGGTGACATAGGCCACAGGGCATGTAGAGGTGCAGGAGCTGGTAGTGGGTGATCTATACTTTGAAGCCTGACCCCACTACTTCCAGCTTAGGAGAGAGAGATGCTTCCCCTCCTTGAACCTCAGTTTTTTCATCTGTAAAATGGGGGTAATATTGGAGATCAAGGAAAGAGTTCCTGATAACACATTTAAACTGAGGCTTGGAAGCCAAACCCCTACTGTCACCCTTAGGGACTGATGAGCAGTCCCTTTGGGGCAAGGAGTGCCCTTTGAACATCTTTCTAGAGCTTTCTACTGCAGTGATCACATCCTATTGTTTTGTCCCTCCCTGACTCTGGGTAGCTCCAGCTGCCCTGTGCATCTGCTAACACCTGACCCTCAGGTGCCACCTGGCTGAGCCCAGCACCCTGACCTGTCATCAGGAAGGACTGTCCCCACCCAGCAGTTAGGAGACACACAGAGGAAAATTCAGTGAACAGGGTCCCAGCAGCTTAGGAATTCTGCTTCTGTGCCCAGCCTCTGTCCCCTCCCCTAAAGCACTGTTCTTTACAGCCTGAAGCTTTTAGGGGTGCTGTGTCCCCCCATGACAGCTGACATATGGAGGCCTTGATTTATACAGAAAAGCCATCCCAAACATCTGTGTGTAAATCCCGATTGTTTTGGTGAAGAGGGTAGAAAACCTTCCATGAGACGAGTTAATACACAACGTGTTATACATAATTCAGCTCTCCTTTAGCTACTAAATTAATTTTGCATGCGCAGTGTTTTTAAATTGCCACTCTTGCTGAGCAAGCTCCTGCCACGAGCCCGAGACCCCCGAGGGGTCCACGCACCATTCCTGGTTCACCTTCTCCCTGGCGTTGGGATCCTTTAGCGATTCTGAGTGTCAGTGAGCACTCAGCGTGCCGAGACCCATGCTTGGGAAAGCAGAGACCGGGTGAATGGAGCTGCGTTTACCTCTGGGAGCTTGTCGCCCAACCTGGGAGTTAGGGGAGTTCATTTCCACCTGCAAAGCTCTGCAAGTAGGTGAGTAGGGGCTCTGGTTTGGGGGACAGGGGGGTCATGCGCCTTCCAGCAAAACGCGAGGCTTGTGCCAGCCAACAAGGAGGCGGAAACCTGGGTGAGAGTGGCTAAGGCAGCTGCCAAGTGCAGGGGACTGGGCAGAGAATGGCCAGGCTGAGCCAGGTCAGGGAGGGTCCAGGCAGGCAGGGAGGGCTGCAGCCCGAGCCTTTCCTGTGACTTCCCGGCTGAGCATGCTACAATCTCTTGGAGGGTTTTACAAAGCCTGTGTCCTGCAGCTGAGGTTCGTTTTCCTTTTCCCTTTTCCCTTTTCCTTCCCTTTTCCTTCCATCCATCTATCCTTCCTTCCTTTGTTCTTTCTTCTTTTTGGAGATATACAAGGACTCTGAACGCACTCTCTTAAGTGTTCGTGTAATAAATTTTATTGTGCGTGTGAGGTTTACAACACGGTGTCGCTGGCTCTGCGTGTGTCTAGTAAGCATGCTGTTTAGTATAATGAAGCAAATCGGTACACGAAGTAGTGGAACAAGTTTAGAGCTCTATCATACAACATGAGGTCTACAGAAACAAAACTGTGTTGTACTTGGGATATTCATAAATAAGTAGATTTAACTGCCTCTGTCTGTCTCTCTCTCTGTCTCTCTCTGTCTCTCTCTCTGTCTCTCTCTGTCTCTCTCTCTCTCTCTCTCTCTCTCACACACACACACACACACACACCATGGCCAGTTGTCTGAGCAATTCCGGGCTGGGGCTGAGAATCTGTGCCTCTAACCAGGTGACCCTGGTCCACACTTTGAGGCCACGACCGGGCAATCATGAGGTCAGTCAGGAGATGCGGTATCTCCTAAGACAAGCGGGAGAGGAAGGAGCTGCTGAAAAACCACCCAGGAGCCTGGCTGGTGCGGCCATCCACAAGCTCCTGGGGTTCAGGCGGCAGCACTGGGGCTCAGCAGCCCTCCCCCCGGAGGGCAGGGTGCAGGGACAAGCGTGCCCACGTGGGCTGCAGTGGCAGCGAGGGAGGCATCGTCCCCTTTCCGTAACCCGCCCAGCTCCGATGCTTCTGCCAACTTAAGCCGTTTCCCTTTTCACTTTTGATCATCTATGTTCTCGTGGAGCATAAATACTGCACGTTGGAGGCTATTTGTCCCGTTGATTTACATTCTCCTCCCTTGGCTTCATGGCTGCTTAGGAGGCAGCATCTGGGGGCGGGCGCTCACCACGTGGCAACCTCACCATGTCCCTGTCCCCTTCCTAACCATGTGTCCTGCATCCATGGACCCAGGCCCGGCCCACTGGCTGCCACCTGCCCATCCTCCCACCATGGTCCTGCACATTCTCGTGTGGCTGTCACCAAAGTACACAGCACATAAGCTGCTTCCCAGAACACAGAGCCGTCAGAAGAGGGAGAAATGCAGATCTTCAAGGGGCTTTGCTAGAAAAATCCCACCATCCCCTCCCCACGCTGGCGTATGGGGCAGGATTAGCCAACCTGGGCCAGGTCCTTGAGGTTCATCTGGCTCTTTGTTGTCCATCATTCTGCGCACACTCCCGGGTCTCTCTTGCCCTGGCTCCTAGTACCTAAGGAATAGGTGTCAGTCTCCATCTGCAAAATGAAAGCTGTCCCTTGTCCCTGGTTTACAGGTTTTACTATAGCACATTCAACTTTGATTTCAGCTGCAGGCCCTGCTTAGCCAGCGAGGTGGAAATGAGCCACCATGGATTCCAATGAGGTGGGGAGGTGTTCAAAGTGCCTGGGGGCAGGAGGCCCTGGGCTTCTGCTCCTTGCTGTCATCTCTGCACCCAGACATCTGCCACAATCTCCATCGTCCCATCTGGCCTCAGCCGGGAGCTACACGGATGCTGCTGAGTTGCCCTGAAGGGCAGGTGGCTCACTGCATGGAGCCGTGATGTCTTATGGAAATCGTCCTGCTGCCCCATCCACCAGGGCTCCCACAAGCTCACCCCGAGGCCCAGCTTCAATGCCATCTCCTCCAGGGTGGACACATGTGTCCCTTTCGAATTGTTCTTTAGTACTTAGGAGGCCGTGTACTAGGGCCAGCACTTAGTAAGCGCTGCCTTGGGGCAGAATCTTCTATGTACATTGTCCCCCTCTGCCACTAAAATGTCACTTGCTCAAAGGACCACACTGGCCTGTTTCTGTCCCTGTCCCCAGAACCCAGCATGGGACCAAAGAGTGCAGGCACAGTTTGCTGGGTGAAGATGGCAAAGGATGTTCAGACACCAAAACCCAGGGCCACCAAGCCCTGGTCTTGAGAGCAGAGAGTAAGCAAGCCCCGTGCGTCTCTCTGGAAAAAAGGAAGCGAGATGAGAGTGTGCGGATTGGCAGGGATGGTGGCAGGAGGGCTTCGCAGCTGCCACGCCCTGAGCTACAGGAGATGAACCTCACTGATGGCTGCTCGTCACCTGGCTGTCACATGGACCAGCTCAGAACTCATTGGTTACCACAACAGGAGGGACAGAAGTGGGGCCCAAGCCCCAAGGGAGCTCCTGACCCAGGTCCAGGGTCCTGAGACCTTTGATGGACCATGTGGACACAGCAGCTTGGCTGCCTCTTGTCATCAGTGGTCACCTGGAAAGGGAATAAATACTAGTGTAAACTTCGGGGGGATCCAGGGCCCTGGGATGCTCTGGGGCTCCCTGCCTTGAAGGCTGGATTTTCCTGGGAGCAGGGTGCGTGTGCCCCACCCAGACCTGTCCAAGGGACTGGAGGGCCCAGAGAAGAGCTCACTGGCGCCCAGCCTTGTCTGCCCTTGTGCCAGCCCTGGGTGTTCCAGGCGGCTGCTCCACAGAGCGAAGCAGGCACTGAGAGCTGGTGGTGCTGGGCAGGAAGACCAGCTCCCAGCAGGCAGCAGCAAGGGCTTCTTTAAACAGCTCACATGTGAGCGGAGACCAGAGGGACAAGAAAGAAGCAGCCAGGGGCTGATGAGTGTCTAACTATACCATGTCATGAAAAGAGATGTCCAGTCAGCTCTGGTGAGCTGGTGTGAGGCATGGAAACCGGGGGAATGTGAAGTCCAAGACCAGGAAGAGGAGATTAGTGAGTGCAAAGGCCCTGCGGTAGGCATTGTAGTGGTGTGGGAACAGAAAGGAAGTCACTGTGGCCTGGTCACAGTCAGGGCTGGAGAAGGTTATGCTGGAAAGAGATCAGATCACACACGCCCTCAGTAAAGAGCTGAGATTATGAAGGACTTCGAAAATCCTAACTGGCAGGGAGCATTGCCATCTTTGAAAGGAGAGAGACTTGTCTGAGCCACGCTGGAAAATTTACCCTGATGGAGCGCAGAGAGGCAGGGCTGACTGCTGCATCTAATTACCGTCTCCCAGCCACTGATGGCAGCGTTTGTTTACTATTCAAGAGAAGCGAATATTTCAACAGGAAATAAAAATATTGCAGTGACAAATGTGTCTGCACACCCACCCTCCCCTCGAAAATGTCACTGGGACAGAAGTCGAGCCTGTGCGCCTGGCTCGTCTCAGAAAAGTGCAATGTGTGGCTGGCGGAAGTCAGCCGGCGCCCAGCAAAGACTCCCTGCACTTGTTTATTCCGTCTTCACAGATCCCGGAAGGAGCCCGCAGGAAGCGGAGAGAGCAGCAACTCAAGTCAAGTCGTAGCCGAGAGCTCGGTGCTGGTTGGTGTTGCTGAGCAGTTCTTGGGCTGTCCACGGGGGGCCTCGGTGCCACCAGAAGGGCAGGACACCACGGGCAGATTTCCCAGGCCGTTGCAGTTAAACCAGCTTATTTACTTATTTATTGGACTTTTAAAAAGAAGGGGCTCCACCTCTATGCCCACAGGGCATGGGCATGTAATATAAAATATGCATCCTTGGAACAGTTTCTAAAAAAACCAGAGCAGTGCCCTGCCGTCCCCTCACCAGGAGCCCAGGGTCCAAAGAGAGCAGTGGAGGTAGAAGGCGGACCCCTCCCCACCCCTTGGCCCATCTGTCCTGGGCTCCAGTTCTCCCTCTCCTCACTTGGCACCTCAGCCTCACTCACACCTCCACGCTGGATGCGCCCACCTTCTGTGCACTTCCCGGGAGGGACAGCTGTGTCCCCTCTGATTGGTCCTCACCAGCACTTAGAGGATGAGTTGAGCAGAGGGGCCCTGCCCTTCCTGAGCTGCTCTGCCCTCTCTGGGCTGCAGTGTGGAGGTCTGGAGGGCTGCATGTCCCTCCCCACCAGGCCTGGGCATCCTGGGATGGGGAGTGGGTGTCCCCTCAGGATGTCCTCACTTCTACATACCGTGCTGGAATCACCTGCAAAAGTCTGCGCATGCTGAGTTCCCTGGGAAGGTGTGAATAGCTCACGTGGCATTCTCAAAAGGATTTGGCAAGCTTCATAACCTCCCGGAAGTGAAGGACCAAGTGCCACAAGCTGTGGGTGGCCCCTTTCACCGCCAAATGGGTGCAAACACCAAATGTCCCCAGCCTCAGGGCCACACTTGCTGCCTGAACCTGCTCCTCTGTCTTCATCTCCCCGTCCGAGCTGGGCAGGCGCTGTGTCCCCACTGCTTGCCTCCTGCCTTCTTGTTCTTCCTGTCTGCTGCTCTGGTGTTTGACAGTCCCCATCACAGCCACTTGAGCCGGAGGGTGAAATGGCCTTGCTCTCGCATGCCCAGGTGTGTAGCTGGGCTTCTGGCCTGGCCCCTTCAACCTGCACGCCTTCGTTTCCTGCTGCTTCCTCGTCCTTCATCCGGGACTTGGCCAAACAGGAATTCATACCCGAATGCATCCTTCAGCATGGAGGCCCGGGCGATGTCTTCGGAAGAGCCCTAGTGAGGTGGGCTGCTTTGGAATGTGCTCCATGCCACCAAACCCTGTCACCAGAAATGCAGAGAAAGGCAGAGCTGAGAGGTGTATCCAAGGTTCCAGAAGCTTGCAGAAGGCCACTGTGCCCCTGGGCTCGGGGTGACCCGACCCTCTAGGCCCTGACCTCCCCTCCCTGACCTCCTGAGCTTCCCTTACAGGAGAAGTCTCCACATCCCATGGCCGGAAGTCCTTTTCATTTACTCCTGCAGGTGGCCCGGTCCTTCTGTCTGGAAGAGGATTGTGCAGATGAGGGGGGGAGGGGCAGCCATCAGGGAGTCCCAGCGGGAGCTCAGGGCAGGAGGAGAGTGAGGACGGCACTGGTGTCCTGGCTCCCTCAGAGTTGCTGCTGAATTGCTGCCTGGGGACGCTGGCCACGCAGGCAGCCTTCCCAGCAGGACCCTCCTCTGCTACTCATTCAGGCCCTTCGGTGGCCATGCCATTGCCGTGGCTCCTCTGTGGGTCAGCCTGGCCACCAGAATACAATATCACAGACTGGGGACACTTATTTCATCAGTTCTGGAGGCCAAAGTCCAAGATCAAGGTTGCCAGCAGGGTTGGGTCTGTCCTTGGCTTGGTGATGAGTGCAAGTACACGTGTCCCTGGTGTCGCTTCCTCTTCCTAAAAGGACACCGCTCTGATTGGATTGAGGCCCCACTCCATAGCCCCTTTGTATTTTCATCACCTCCTTAAAGACTTTATCTCCAAATCCGGTTGGGACTGGGACTTAACTGGGTGGATCTGGGGGAGAAGGAAGGCTCATAAAAGTTTCCTGCATCTTTTATTAAGCACTTTATCCCAATTTAAAGATGCCATCTGTTTCTGCTGCTGATTGATTAAGCAAATGCATCGGGCTGCTCCTCGGTAGAGATTTGTACTAAATCACCTGCTGCCGCCCCGCCCCCTGCTGCAAGGCACTGGGAAGCAGCCTCCAACCCGCCTGGGTTGTCTGCAGAGCCATCCTGACTTAAGGCAAAACTCTCCCCGAGGCCTGTCTGGCCTCACACTGTCCCATCCCTGTGACCTCAGGGGCTGTGGATGCCATGTTGTTTTCTGGACTCCAGCTCCGTCCCCTCATGGTTCCCAGCCAGTATGTGTTGGTGTGTAGGAACCCCGTGCAGACACTGCCATGCCATTATTGGTGCATAAAAAGCATTTCTTTTCCAACTGAGGATGCATACTGAGATGATGAGGTATAGCGGGTGGAACTGTGTTCACAGGGTGGAGGGGACATCATGGCCATACTGTGTATCAGGTGAGGACTTGGCATTTGGAGTTTGATTAGTCATTTTCCATCACTGGGCCCAATATCCAACACCTCCACCTTAAAAGAGGAGAGGTGTAATTTGGCTCATGGTTTGGAGGGATTCAGTCCACTGTCAGCTGGCTCCAAAACAGGAACTTCAGGGCTGAAGGGTGTGGAGACCAAAGCTGCTGAGTTCATGGTGGTCAGGAAGTGGAACAAGGGAACAGTGCCAGGAAAGAGTGGCCGAGGGACCATATATGGTAACCAAGGTCATGCCTCCATGACCCACCAGGCACAGCCTGCTCTGCTGACCTGACGGGGACTTCTTATCCAGTGAAATTGGGGTATCAGGATTAACAGTTACAAGAGGCAATAAGGACATAGGAGAATTCGAGATGGTACCCGCACTCTGCCAACCACAGCCCCTGCAGTACGTGTCCAGTGTGTGTCCGGTGTAAGCCTCTCTGTGCAGTCCTGGGCACTGTACCCGGTGGGGGCTCCCCGCCCCAACCATTAGCTTCCTGGACTTAGCAAGTCGTTTTCAGAGTTTTCCAAGCCTCTTTGATAGTAGCGGGTTTTCTTTTGAAACCTTGGTTTCCTTCATTTCTAAGCCTTGCTCTCCAGCTCTGCCTCTAGCGCTCCCCACAAACCTGGAGCTCCCTAGAGGTCTGGAGTCCTAGGCTGTGCCACAAGCTCAAGCCCGGGTTCCAAGACCCCCTGCCTTCCTGTATTTGTTTGTCTGTCATGTAAATCGTTGGAAAATGGAGACCATATGTTTCTGACTTGTTTCCACTGCCATCAGACAGAGTTCTGAGGAGTCGTTTGAAGTCAGGAAAGGTTTTAAGTCCTGAGGTTTAATTCCCTGGCTTTCTTCTCTAATTAAGTGAGCTCATCCAGAGTCGGCGAGTGCTATGTGCAAACCCTGCTCAAGCAGCGAGCTGCAGGAAGCGGAAAGCCCAGCGCCTTTCTTTGGGGGACTCCTGACGTGGACCACCCTACAGAGCAGTCACCAAAATGTTCACTGGGAGACCCCAGGTGCCTCCAAACTGGTATTATCTCCTCCTCGGTGGCACAGACTGGACACATCAGCTGCGCACCCCGCAGTCTCCCTTGGGTCCATCTGCAGCCTCCCTGACCTGCGCAGACCGGGTTGTGCCTTCCCACAGTGGAGCAAACCACAGCTCAGCAGAGTGCCACGGGGACAACCGCAGCATGGGTAGGATCAGGACGCTGGACTCTGAGGCTCCAGGGAGGACACTCAGGCGCAATTAGAGGGCACAGGGACCTCCTCCTTTGCCGACTCCTTTTCACAGCCTCAGAGTGTGATCCTGGCCAGGGAGCTGAGTTAGATCCTGCCCGCGGGTATCTGTGAATTTTATCAAGGCACAAAAGCTTTCTTCCCTGAATTACCACCGCGGAGGGAGGGTGCGTCAGGACTGTTTTCCTGAGGGATCCCCACCCAGTGTCCGGCTAAGGGATGTGTCAGGTGGCCTCAGGGTTAGCACCTGGCCTGAGCTCCGTGCCACACAGCGGTCTTCCTAAGCCCCAAGGAGTGGGGCGCAGAGTGCACCCCAAGAAGCAGGTGGGACACTGGGGGGCTCGGCCATCTGATCCCTCAGCCCACAACCTCTCCTTTCTCCTGAGTGGCATCGCACTGGTGGCATAGAAAGGAACTCTTTCTTTCTCTCCTATGGTTTTAGGCCATCTGCAGAGTGTCACTTGGTTTTTTTTTTCTCCTTTGTTTTGTGTTTGTCATTTTGCTTGCCCTTCTAAGTCCTTGAAAGAACAGATATTTTTTGAGCTTTGAAATAAGTAAGTCTGAGTGTCTCACAAGCTGGGACCCTGTTTTATGTCCCTCCATACCAAGGCCCAAGCACAGTTCCCAGTAGGCACATGGCATGTCTTGGGTGACAGTGGTGTCAAGGGTGGCGCAACGCTGAGGATGCAGAGGACACGCACACGCAGTTTTCCTGTCTAGTACGCACCAGGCTCAGGGGCAGACGACGTCCCCACCTGGGCTCACTGACTCCTCACAACCCACAGAGGAGGGGAGATTCTCATCACCCTGGACCAAGGACCAAGGTCCTGAGGCTGTGTGACTGTCCCTGGGCACACACCAGCAACCCAGCACACTTCACTCCAGCACCCAAACTCCTGGCTTGGATTCTGGGAGCAAAGACCGGATTCCTGAGGCACAAAGCCCTCATCTTCCCAGTGCTGTTTGCTCCGCACCCAGGGCATGGAGCCGGAGGAGTCTGACTTGAGGTGGTCTCACTTTAGGCGGTGCAGGACGGAGCAAGTCGCCTGAGAATTCCACATTTCGGCATGAAGCGCTGGGTGACCTGGGCCAGCCAGGGCCCAGGCGGGGTTCTGGGCCCATAGAGGGCAGCCCGGCTGAGCTGGCTGGCCAGCAGGTGAAGCGTGTTCTACACACAATTCAACTTCCAGTGACTTTAGTCACACGAAGCCCGTCCACAGTCGAGGAGCACCTTAAGGACACTGGCTTTTATGAGCTCATGAAACGTCACCGTCTGTGACCCTTCTGCCTTGGGGTCCGGAAACACTTAGACTCCAAGTTGCAGGCAACAGCTCTGCAGAGGGGCGCTGATGACACCCAAGGTCAGCAGCCAGGTGACCTGTGTGTCACCACATGCTCATCTGAGTCTCCGTATTGACTTCTGTTACTGAGATAAAGTTTTCTGCTCCACCATTTGGCGGAGAAAACAAGGCTCAGAGAGGCTGAGACACTTAGCTGAGGCAAAACTAGAAGTAGAAGGAGCCCCACTGCAGTCCCAGGGAAGCTTCTGGACTTCCCAGCATCCCTACTGTGGCCTCAGAGATCAGGTGTCCTACACTGTGACACAGCCCCTCCCTGTATTCCTGCCACACCCCGGGCCTTGAAGGCCACCTCCAAGTCAGCAGTGGCTCCTTGCAGATACTTACAGCTGCCGTGACTGCCACTGCACAGCCTCTCCCTGTCCCCAGAACCCTGGTCCCAGCCCCGCCATCCCCCTCCTGGACCCCTCACTAACCTCCCTCTCCCCTCCCCTTCCCTTGTCCTCTCAGCCACCACGCTGAGCTCAGATTTGTGGCCCTTTGTTCACCATTTCCTGCATCTCCCGTGGGGTTCCCACCCCCGGGCCTTTGCACTGTTCTCCCTCCTGCTGGGGACACCTTCCTGTGGGTGCCAGCACGCATGACTCCCCACTTCCTCCAGGGCACTGAAGAAGGGAGTCCTGTCCAGTCACCCCAGCCTCCCCTGCTCCATTTTCTTATAGCAGGGCTGCCCGCTTGTCACTCTTCATGGCTTCATGGCTGTCTGCTCCTCATCTGCTCCCCCGAGTGGGATGCAAGGTCCCCAAGGACGGGGTCTGGTCTGCTGCATCCTGCTCTGTGTCCAGGATAAGGGTGGTGCTCGAACCTGCAGAGCCTCCGTGATGACCACAGAAAGGGTAAAGGCAGGACTGGGGGCCCTGTGTTGTTTTGGAGGTGACAGCTGGCTTCTTCCGGGGAAGGGAGGAGGTGGCTGGCAGTGTAGCCACCTCTGCCCCTATGGGACAGGACCTGTGACTTCCCCTCACAGGGCTCAGCAGGGCAGCAGGATGTCACTTCTGAGATAAGATCTCCGAGGACACTGTCCCTCTCTGTCATTCAGTCACTGAGGTGACACGCTGACTGGGATCTGAGCCACTGAGAGACCCACAGGGCAGTGAACAGCGGGGAGCCCTGGCCTATGGTCCCTGAGAAACTGAATCACCTCTAAGGGGCAGGTGAGTGAGCCTGGAACAGATCTTCCCCCAGAAGTGAGATACCAGCAGCCTCGGCTGGCACCTCGCAGCCTGTGAGCCCTGAGATTGGAGGCTGGGAAAGTCTGTGACCGGGCTGCCACACACAGTATCCATGTGACGATCCAGTGCTTTACCCTAGGTCTGAAAGAAGCAAACAACTTACGCAGAAATTCTGGCCATGGAAGCAGCATGCTGCATCTAAAAGGAACCCAGTCTGTGGAACAGTATTCCTTGTCTGGTCATCTTAGTCAGTTTTCTGCAACTATGAGAGAACACCATGGGCTGGATAATTTATTAAGAAAAGGAACATCTTCAGCTCATGTTTGTATAGCTCAGGGAGTCCAGGAGAATGGTGCACTCACCAAACCCAGGCCTGGTGCTACGTCATTTCCTGTGGCCAGTGTCGGGCAAGAGTGCATGGGGACACACTAAATGAGACACCTGTCCTCTACGCGGGAGCCTGGTCCTAAGGCATTAGAGTCATGGTGAAGACACAGCCCTGATGATCTAATCATCTGTTAGAGATCCCGTTGCTACTGTTACCATAGCAACGAAGTTCCACATGGGTTTTGGAGGCAACGTTGAAACCACGGCTCTGGTGCAGAGAATTCTCGATGAAAGGAAGCCAGAAGCCAAAGCTCACGAGCAAAGGGCCGATGCGGGCTACAGGGCTGGATGGGAAAGGGCACGGGCACCCCAGAAGCTCACAGAGGTCACCAAAGGGAAGGAGGTGGAGTGGGGAGACATCCAGTTTGTATTCAAAGCATCACCCCGGCCTGGGAGCAAAGAGGGGCTGGAGAAGGGACAGATGTGGGGGACCCTCGGGAAAACAGATCTCAGCAGCCGTTACCTCTTTGTGGCTTAAACTGCAGCCCTCTGAGACACCTGGTTGGGTCAATGTGCTGAAACAGCTCCGCTCTTGAGCTTGCTTGCTTTCTTTCTTTCTTCCTTCCTTCCTGGTACTGGGGAGCAAACCTAAGGGTGCTGTATGCTGAGCTTCTCCCCAAGCTCTTTTTTTAAATTTTAATCCCAGATGCCCAGGCTGCCCTCAAACTTTTGATCCTCTTCCCTCAGACTTCTGGGTAGCTGGAATTATAAGAATGTGCCACCATGCCTGGATTGAAGTGACACCATTCACTCTTGTGATTTCAATTTTTATTAGTACACGTTTGTGTATGATGATTACGTTCATTGTGGGAAACTGGGGACAAGCACACAATACACTTGATATTTAAGCTTGTCTGTCTGCTTTATTGCATTTAATGTTATGGTCCCCCATGTGCATCCATTTTCCTGCGAATGACTCAGATTTGTCCTTCTTTATAGCAGTATAGTACTCCATTGTATATAAATACATTTTCTTTGCCCATTCATCTGTTGAAGACACCATTCTTACTGTAGAAGTTTTCTCTGCTTTACCCAGAGAACCAAACCTGGGCTTCCACAAGGAAAGAAACTATTGGTAAAGTCAAAAGTGAGAGACAGGAGCAGCCAGTTGTTGCCTAGCTGGGATGCCCCACGGGTGCAGTCCTTTGCTAAACGCCACCCTGCAGCAGCTGTAAATGAACACTGCCTTCCCACCCACACCTTCCCCCTGCTCCTCATGCATCACTGTGAACACAGCCAGGCAATCCCAGCCCTGGTAGTGCTAGGGCTGGCAGGATGCTGCCTTCCCCTGAGCTGCTTATATAGCAGCCAGTTTTCTTGTGTGACTGTTCTGTGTAACAAACACCCACAAGACTTCAGAAGCATTTCACCGGACACGCATATCTCCCACCCTGATCTTGACTGAGCTTTCTCGGTACCTGTGGGTTGTGTGGTGTCTTAGGCAGCTTTCTTGTTGCTGGGTGCCATACCCTACACTGCAGCTTACAGGAGGAAAGCTCTAAGGTAGCTCCAGTTTCGTTCTAATACAAGATCTGCTCACCGTGCAAAGGCGTGCTGGGGCAAAGCGGCTTAGACCAAGGGCGCTGGGGGGCAAACCAGGGGAACGGCACCAGAGAGGAAGGGGACCATGTCTCTGGGACCACGCAGACACGCTCGGGAGCACGCTCCACTGATCCACTTGTCGTCTCTTAATCCAATGAAATTGGCACGTGAGGATTATTGACCCCAGCATGCGAGGGAGCTGGGTGACTGGGCCGTGCTTCTTGTGTCTCGTCTGTCCCTGGTCTGGCCTGGACTTGCTCCCCTGGCAGGAACAGAGGCACTAGGGATGATGAGCTTCCTTGCTCCGGTGCCATTGCTCAAGCCTCTACGTGTCCCTCTTCATGAGCGTCCCTTAGGCCAAAGCCACTCAGGTTGCCCGGCCCTGGGTGAAGATTTGGGGTGGGTTGCATGTGTTCCCAGGAAGAAAACACAAGTGACTGTTACGGCTCTGTGAAAGCCATCATGGTTCTGTGCTGGTCGCTGTCACAGAACGCGCTCTGTGCTGGGTCATTTTATAGTAACTCCGTGTTCCTTGGCTGGGGTTAACTTTGTTCCCCAGGAAACATCTCGAGATGTCTGCAGACACACAAGAGGCCAGGGCAGCTGCTGAACCCTGCGAGGCCCGGCTGATCTGGCCCTGTGTATCACAGTGCTGGGACTCAGAGCCCCTGCATTAAGGCGAGGAGTCCTGGGCCCCACCTGGCATGACCTTGAGGAGATTCACCTCTGTGTCTGCCTCCTTTTCCGTGCAGCCGGTCTTGCTCTCTGGCCTTGCCTGATGGAGGCAGCCCTTGGTTTGGGTGCAGGTCTATGCAGCCTGGTTACCCCCAGATCAGTTCCCTCTTTGGTCCTACCTTTGGTCCAGCCCCCTAGCAGATGCTGATTTTGCCTTCTCTGTCTGGACATTTGATGGTCAGCTGTCTCTTCCAGAGCAGGTGGAGAACACAGAGGGACCTTTGTTCTCAATCAGCTGCATAGTTGGCTCTGTGTGGAATTTCCCACTGGCGGCACTGGAGAAGTGGCATCAAGGAGATTCCGAGAACAGACAAAAAGTTCCTAGGAGCCCGCGGTTAGCTGGCCTCCTGGTCTACCCGAATCTGGTCATGCGTGCAGCATAATTAAGACTTGCAGCAGCCATTTCAGGGCCTAGGGCTGGAGCACCCGTGGTGACAGCAGACACTTGTCCCTCTACTGTGCGCCCTCTGCCCTCACTTCGGGTCATTCCTGTCTCTAGTGGGCTGTTCTCTGCCTTCCAGGTCCTAGCAGAGGCTACTGTCTGTAAGAACAGCTGCCAATCCTGGGTGCCTGGCCTCTCTGTGCACAGGAAGGGAGAGATGTAGGTATACCCTGGTTCTCTCTCTTTGAGGAGGTTGGGGGTGGGGACCGTTAGGAAGCTGCCTCTTGAGCCACCCCATGGCTGGGAACAGAGCCTGAGTTTGGGAAACTTGGAAACTTGTGCTTCCAGGAATGTGAATACTATGTGCTGCCCCCTAGAGGCGCGTTGAGGAGGAGCAGGAGGAGGCCCTGCCTAGCCTGCTCAGCCTTGGGTTTGCATTTGCCTGGTCCTGACCCTTCCTTACTCCTGAGTCACCTCTGGTTCGAGTCCACTCCTGTCCCCACTTTGTGGGTGCAGGGACTGAAGTGCAGAGAAGTCGCCGTGTGCAGGCTGCATGGCCAGGGCACCTGGGAACCAGCTCTGTGGTCTGGCCCCAAAGCCTCGTTTCTCTCACTCAGCAGCCCTGCAGCCTCCCCACAACCCAAGGGGCCTCATCCTGCGCCGCCCTCACTCGATGTGGTGTTTAGGGAGTGTTTGGCGGATGGATGGGGTCTCAGGCACCCATGGGGAATGGGACAGGGGTGCTGGGGACCTCCCATCTGGGTCCCCTGGGTGCCTGGTCATCATCATCCCCTTGTGTGGAGCAGCGTCGAGGGATGCGGTACTGGGCAGCATTTAGGACAGTGGTAGCCGGTGCCACGACTTCTCTGGCCCTCAGTTTCCCCACCTGTACGAAGAGGCTGAGGGGGGTGATTCTGCTTCTTATAGTTCCCCCCAGCCCCACCTCCCATCTTCTACACGGCATCCGGGCCAGGGCCGCCTGCTTCTCAGCCTGAGGCTCAAAGTTTAAGCGCATCTCAAGGAAGACAGAGGTTTGGCAATGAGGTGATTTTAAACTCCTCTGCTGGGCCAGTGGGCAGTTTTTATCTTTTGGGGGTTTTTCCAATTTGTAAATCCTGAAATATCCGCTCACTCAAGCCCCCCTGAGCAGGGGGCTGACCTCGCCTTCCGTCCCCACATCTTAGGGTGCCCTCAGGTGGCCACCCCTGGCTGACCACTCTGCAGCCCCCCCATCCTCCGTCCCCTGCTTGCCAGGAGACACCCCGCTCCCCGCTTTCGGCTGCCCTTTGTGCTCTGCCACTAACACACCGAATAGCTAACAGGAAGCACAGGGTTCCCCGGTTTGCATAGTTAGTATGGGCGTAGGGCTTCAGGTGTGC